>VZTH01002895.1:35817-213185 GCA_013397815.1 Aleadryas rufinucha
AACCAAAACCACCTAACAGTAATTAGTTCAGTAAGATTAGCAGTGCCCTACCATGCAGTACATCTGACTTCCTCCTCACCCCCACAGGATAGCGATGCAATGGCAGATATTCCATTTGCAACCTGAGAAATTCCTTGTGGTGCTTGTGCACTTTCCTCCCTTGGTAGTTGAAGGGTGGAAACCACAGAGAACCACTTGCAGCCTACCTGGGTCAAATAGAGATGAGTTTGTTTTATTTGATTTAGAAAAAAACCCCAATTCTTTATCATGACCTGGGAGGGGGTGGGTAAGGGAAAAAGTTAAATGACTGATGCCAGAGATAAGTTGTTAAGAACTAAGAAAGCCTGGAAAAAGCCCAAAAAACCTAAAAGAAACAAACAAAAAAGCACTGACTAATCACCTTACTACAGGGAACAGAACTGATAGTCCCATCCTTTGTGTAGAGAAAAGTTTCTTACATACTGAAAAGATTTACATACTCATCCACACTGAAAAGATTTTTTCTTGCTTGCTTCATTCAGAACAAACACTGAGCCATTACCAGGATTCAACCATCCACCAGTTTACACAGGAAAGGGTCAGCTGGGTCTCAGCTGCAGCTCAACAAGGGAAGATAAGGCTATCTTGAAACCATGGTCTCTCTAATTTAAAGTTCAGAGTGACATATTGGGCACAGTAGATAATTACAGGGATAAACCTATAAATGTACATTCAGGTGGTAGTTTTGACACAAAGAACTTCCTCCGCCACTCCATACTATTCACGTAATGTTAATCAAGGAAGCTCTGCAGAAGGAGTTTGCTTTGGAAATAAACCCAATTTTTCCACAAGAATGCTTCTTCCCTCTAAGTCTAGATTTGTGCTAGGGAGAGAGATAAAGACTGCCAGTTAGCTAGAAAGGAGGTTTAGCTTCCATAGATCCTTTCACTAAGGAAAGCTGACAGAGCAAGGGAAGCAGAGCTACTGGGCCTATGTCACAGCTCTGCAAAATTCTGTTCTGCAGCTATCTTAGAGTTTTTTAGAGCAGTTCTGAAGTGCTACCTAGTATGTTTGCTCATGGACTGATCAAACAAGAGATAGTCAACATTTAAGAAAGCTCTATGTTGGTTCCTCCTCACTTTTGGGAACAAACCACTTATCTCAAGCAACACACCCCACGGCAGGTGCCCAACCAGTTATCACAAGTAACAGATGCCCACTGAAGGCACAGGAGGACAATGAGCTACCAACTGAAATGTGCATTTGGAGTCCAGCTCATTTCTAGGTCATGAGTTTTACCATGGGTTCAAACAAGAATCACTAATCTAGTGCATTTTCATTACTTCTTAAATTTATAAAGACTTAAAAATAACCAGATTGAAATGTATGCAAAAGTAATGGTTACAGGATAAGGATCACTAAGAATAAAAACATCAAACACCAGAATGTAAACTAAGGTGGACATATAGGTTTGGTTTTTTTTTTACATAGGGGATGATGACAATACTATACAAATTGATTGCAAATAAACCCAAAATAAAAACCAAAGCCTCCAATCTCTGCTGTGTTTTAGGCCACTATTCCTTTGTCCAGTTCAAATCAAAGTAAACAATCAACACCAGCTATAGGCCTAATCGAAATACATTTTCACATCAAGACAAAAAGAACTAGCTTTCCACGAGTTCAAATATCATTCAAAACAGACAGATGCTCACTCATTCTAGTTACATGCATGTCATGAATCTATACAGTTAATAGAAACCGTTAAGAAAGGACCAACACACTGGAGCGATTGAGATAAGAATTGTAATCTTACATTTTAAAGGGTACTGCTAGCAAAGCTACTCTAATCTTGTTTAGTCTTCATTCCTTCAGCTCTCTCAACACCTCAATTTCTGCTCTAAAACGTTTAGCTGAAAAAAAAAAAGGAAAAAAACCCCTACTAATGTACTTTGATAACGTCCTGGTTTATATTTTCTAAGTAATTTTTTTTTATCTACTTATTAAATCAGCCAGTATTGATCAACAAGATGATTTTTCCTAAGTCTGTGCAAGAAAGATAATACCATATAATTATGCCACGACTACAGATTTGTAACCGCAGTATTGGACTTGCTTTAAAAATAAAGCAAAAACCAGCTATGGCCTTGAAACGCGTTTGCAAGGACATCCTGGTGGTTTTGGACTTCAACTACCACATTGCACTGAGTCCCTTCGTTATTCCAATGCGACTGCCAGCACAGGCACCGACCACACCTGGGCACTTCTGGGCTGTGGCACTGCGATGGTCACCGGCGATGGCGACCTGCGCGCTCGCCTCCGCTGAGCTCCTGCGCTGCGCCCCTCCCGCAGCTGCCTGTGCCCAGCTGAGCTGTTCTCAGCTCCGGATCTTCCACTTAATCCTGCTCCTAATTAATGGGGAAGCCCAAGTCCAACAATTACCATGCAAGCTGCGGCATGCGAGCGAGTTATAATAAGCAGACCGGTTCGGGCTTGTTCTGCCCCTGCAAACAATTATTTTAATTTCTTTTATTTTTCCTCCCGAGCCGCTCAGGCCGGAGCGCGGCGGGGAGCACGGCCTGCACCCGGCACAGAGCGGCAGCGTTACCTGTTGTTCCCCACCGGCGCCGGGCGGGGCGGGGGCTCCCCCGCCGGCGGCCCCCGGCCCGGCCCCGCNGCGGTGTCTGGAAGAGAAACGTAACAACCTTCTTTTGTACATATATTTTTCCCCCAAAAAAGTGTATTTGTTGAGTTGTGTGGTTTTTTTCTGGTTTTGTTTGTTTATTTTGTTAAGGTTTTTTTAAGCTCTGTGTTTGGAAATTGACATCAGGACCGGGGAAGTGCTAGAGCCGGTTTAGCTGGAACCAGTCGCCTTTTCCAGGACTCTGGGGATGCAGACGGACTGAGGCGGCACTCGCCGAGGTCTGATAGCAGTGGGAACCTTCAAAGGCGCTCTAAACGTGAGGAGATAAATCCACGTGTTATCAAATCTGCTGCTCAACGGGGAAGTCTGTCCCCCGGTGCCACTGAGCTCTCTCAGGACGGCAGGACTAAATTTCCTTCTGCTAGACAGCTCACTCGGGCACCATCTGGAAGTCTCTGGCAAAGGGGGAAAATAGCATTCCCTGATTAATTTTTCAGACCATATTGAGATAAAACTGATGTTTGTCCCCCGTGTGTCGTGTCCTTCTGCTGTCCGTCGGTCAGACTGCCGGGCTGCAGTAATAGCAGAAGATAAGCACTTTGTACACAAGTGGACACGACTGCCCGGCGGCACCAGCACCCATGCGATGCGATTAACCAGAACCAAGCCACTCCCTGAAACGACTTGCATGGAAGGCAGATGTTGTAAAAATTGGGTAAAGGTGAGATCATGGCCTGAGAGTTCACAAGCTGGTCAATTGCCTTCTCTAATAATATAATATATAAAATAAAACAGGATTTCTTGCATGGTGTTGAAAGTATTCTGCGAGAGCTTTTTTCATATTTGAATCTAGGAAATCAAACTATTCTACAAAAGCAGATTAATGTATTTGAGAGTCTATGAGAAATAATCAAAACATTAAATTAAATGAAGGCTGGGTTATTTTTTGAATATTTCAATAATTATTACTTTAATAACTGTAAGACGGAATTAATCAACTACTCATTTGGTGCAAAATTGTGTTTTTGAACATTATTATCCTGCAGAAATAAACTCTGAATATGAGTGAGCTCTGATGTAAGGGATAATGTGCTACAAGGCAGCTGATTGTGTTATGCCAGCTGTTTTCATCATGCAAGAAATGCAGCAATGCTATGGCAAACTTCTATTGGAAAATGTGGTAACTAACCTGCAAGATACCTGTTTAGTATAAATTATATTGAGCTTTCGGTGTTCAGTCAGCTTCAAAATAACTCTCAATATCAATACTTAACAGCTTTTTACTTTTGTGAGGATTTCTAAGGCTCAAGGTGTTTTGTGCCCAAACTCTTTTTTATAAAGTACTGTGAGGCCAACCTTGGCAGGTCAAAAGTAGGTTGTAGATATTACCAGTAAGGTTGTATCTTCAGCACATGATTTTGCTATCACATGCCCAGTTTTCAACAAGAACAGAGCTGTAGGCTTTCTTCTGGAGTCCTATTACAGGAACTGGCAGCTGCAACCAGATTTCTTACTATTTCTCTTGTATGGGAAAAGACAGAAAAGATGTCATACATTATTAAAGCTGCCAACTAGGCAGCACTGAATTCCACCAATGCCTGGTCCATCCTGTTGCAATTACAGCAAATCATCTGTGTGGGACCTCCTTCTCCACTGAACTGCTCTTCTGCGCCTCTGAAGAAGACTTGTAAACCTCAGTTTCACTCCCAGGGACCTGCAGGGAAAGCTATGTCACAACTCAGTTGGACCGCTCAAGCCGGTACATACAGCTGAGAATTATTGTTATTAAGCATCCCAGCATGCTGACCTATTCTTGGAAATATGACTGTCATCTAAATAAGTACCCATTTGGGATAAAAAGAAATAAGCATTTCTCTAGCTCCTTGACTTGACTTTTCAGAGTTCTTTAAAACCTAGTCACCTGAGCTGCTATAGTCTAAATGGCAGAAGTTAGGGAATAGTTCAGTCATCTGTCTCTGTTTTTCAGTACTTCACATCCATGTGTTTAAAGGTAGCCAGAGGTCTGCAGGACTTTCCGACCCAAACGTTGCAACCTGACGTGTAGATCTGCTAGCATTGTCTGCAGTATCTATGGGAAGCTGGATGGTACCTAAATATGTACCAGGAAACTAGGGGATGCACTCGGCTGGTAACAAGCCTTCCTTGGATGTTACTTGAGCTCTAAAGGAAAAATTCAAACATCAGCTAATGCCAGGCTGCAGACAGCTTAGGCAGTAAGAACTTGCTGCTTTCTTCCTGCTCTTCTTCCTCCAGACACTACTGCCTTGTAAGATATGTTTAATTCAACTGCTGTACAGTTTGGTGGGTAGGATGCTCTGCTCTGAGCAGCCCTGCTTGTGCCTGAGCTACCCAGAAGACACACCACGGCTTGAGTTCAGTGTTGTAGCACAAGCTCAGGTGCTTTTCCACACTCGTTGCCCCCAGGCTCCTTCGACTGGCGCATCACAGCACACTCTGCACATGCCTCAGCCTTCGCTGTGGTACTTGGTTGTGCTGCCAAGGCATTTCGGAGGTTCCCAGCACTGAAGGCTGAATGATACAGACTATGAATCTAAGCATGTGCCTCCATGGGAAATGCCTCCTACTGAAAACATGCTACTATGCAGCTTTGAAAATGAACCAACCTCTGACACCAACCTTTGAAATGTACCTCTGAGAACAGCCTTACAGAAGGTTTCTCAAGGTGTCTCCACCTGTGTTGCAGAATGGAATCACACACGTACCTCTCTGTCCTGCCCCAGTCCTGTTGTTTTGTATAAACTTCTGTACCAAATAAATGAGGGCTCAGCAAGGCAGCACACTGGTTACTGACAAGGCTTACATTTAGCAGAGAGATAAAATGAACAGGGTACAACATATTTTCTTCCTCTATTCTTGTTAATGTCCCATGCTTAGAGTGACCTTTCGAAAAGCTTGGTAAGCTCAAGTTTAATTTTTCTTCATTCTAAAATTATCATTCTCATTGTCTTTGTTTTTTTTTCTATTTTCCCTAGATAAAAGAATCTTAATTTTTGCATGAGACCATCCAGTGAATATGTCAAAGCTCATTGTCAAGTGCAAAAGTATTTGTGTATTAATATTATAAAGAACTACAACTCTGTTAATCTTGCCTGTTTAATAAGTAGTAAGCGAAAAAAAAAATCTCAGGGAGTCTGTTTGTATTGTGCAGACTTTTTCAGGTACCGTTGTAATTTTCTGTGTGACACTTAAGAACAAATAACCTCCAATAATAACTTTTTATCTGTCTGTTATGTTTAGTTTCATAATAATGCTCAGTCTGCAAGCCTAAACCCACTGAAAGACACAGAGAAATACACTGATTGTTTAAAAGACAAAAAAGAAAAAAAAATTCAGCCATCATACAGGTTATGCAAATTCTCATAGCTTCTCAGTCACAGTGTAAGAATTGGAATATGGTCAAGGGACTGTTTGCTAAACAAAGTTTCTTCCTCATGGCAAGTATATTGAATAAAAATAGAAGGAAAAGAGCTTATTCTTACATTTTCCCAGATTCACTACATTAGAAGAGGCAAAGTAAGCTAACACAAGACCTGGCTTATTTTTTAAAACTGTAATACAGAGAGGTGCAGAGGAACAGCATATACAATGCACACAAAATTCTTTCAAGATTTTCATTTGCCAAGCTATCCTGTGCTGCAAGATCAAGCCTATGATAAGATAAAATTTCATACTGTAGATAGTCTGAGAAATGTAATTACATTACTGTGTATAGCATAAGATGCAAGATATAATAATCCTGTACTAGTTATAAAAATAAGTAACTATAGATTTGAATATGTGGTTTCAGGTAAGGTAATGCAACGTAAACTAATATAATAACTATGATACAGCATCCAGAATAGTATTTGAGAGCATATTTTGAAAGATACACAAGGCTTTTGAAAATACTTCTCAGTTCTGTCCTTTGTACCATGCCACAAGTTAGCGCAGACTTCCAACTCCAGATGGGATTGGGACTTGGCATTGATATGCACAACCATGGGATAATCTCTAGAACAGTTAGTGTGCTGAAATGTTTAAGTTTCTTTTCTTTTTTTTTTTCTTTTAATGTATGTGTCTGTAACTTATTCACATGCAAAAGTATACAAGCACCATGAAAATGGGAACATCATACGATTCCATATATGTTTTTACTTGGGAAAGGGCTTTTCTCTCTGCAGAAATTAGGCAGTAGATCTAGGGAGTGTAGAAATTAAATATGAACCTCTTATCTGCAGAAGAATTTTACCTTTAGTCCCATCAACACTGCTCGTCCCATTACAGTTGTGTGATAAGTCACCCTCCCACTGGCGAAACACAGACAAGGAACATTATGTTATTCAGTGATGACTTAGGAGGCTGACAGCACCTAATGTTGCAGAAAGTGGTTGTTCCTCCAACCCACTCCTTCCCACCTGCAGGGCTACAGAGGCAGGAGAACAGCACACTAGAGCTGCAGGAAGGGTCATGCTCGCTGCCAGGCTCGACTGACAGCCTCTCCTGTCAACACCTTCTGTTCCCAAAAGCAATGGGTAGCATTTGGCCAGTGACTAGACAAGTCTATTTTTAGTAACTTTTTATGCCATATATTCTACTCCTGTCACTACAGAGCACTCATGCAAATGTATGTAGGGCTGCTGCTGTTACAAAGCTGCAATTTCCTGGACTGCATTAATTTTACTACAGTAGATCATGACAGACAGAAATTATAATGGTAAAGAAGTCTTCATTTACACAAAGGGAGACGTCTTCTGTTATTTGTAATTGGAATTGCAATTCTTATAAAGCTTATTCATGTTATCATCTTTTCCTGATTGTACACCTGTCATTTCTTTTACAGTATTGGTGCTATTTCCAGTTAACATTATTTTTAGAATAATGGAGGAATTTTCAGTCTCAATTAAGAAGCAGTTCACACTGGAAAATATAATCCTTATTGGCAGGAAAATTGTTTATGGGTTTTAAATTCCTTCACAGTCCAGCTCCATCTCTCTGTGTTACCATAACCGTTAAGCACTTTCTTGGTCGTCTTGAAGACACCAGCTGCTTTCAAAAATCTTTATTTAATATATTAATCTCCTCTTAATTATATTACATATACTCAAGATTCCTTCCTTTGTTATTTGTCAGAGGTTGCTACCCAATAAGTATTATATTATTATTAAATATCTATGTCATATCTAAATATCTAGATCCCTTTCTTCTGTAAAATCATTCCATTTGTTTACTAATGTCAGTCAAATGGTATTTGAATAAACATTTAATTCCTTTTTTCTTCTTTCTTTTCTAGTATTGAATGGATTAATATTACAGTGATAATTAGGTAGTTTTAAATTTGTTAGACACTTCTAAATGTTGGCATCATATACAATTTTAATTTTATCTCCGATTTTTAGTTTTGAGGGGAATGAGGAAAATATTATCCTACACTTTTATTTGAGCATTGTTTTTCAGTTTCAAGTGGAGTTGCTTTTTAGCCAGAAACATCTCTGAGCCATTGATCATGAAATCAAGCAATATCAGGCTCAGTCTATACTTGGAGAAATACAGTCTATACATTGAAGAAAACCTGGTAAAGATCTTAAGTAACTTTTGCTTTGAGAAAGAACAGAGCTGCTGTACCCTCCTGGCACCTGGTGGACACTAAGTATAAAAAAGGAAGCTTCAAATTGAAGTCAAGGTTACAGCAGCTTTTGATCATGAGCTATCCCATGACATATATCACAAGAATAGCAGCATCTTGGTCAAACTCCAGTTTGGATAATTAAGCATCTGACTTGAATTCCCTTTGCCATTTCAGTCTCAATGAGCAGCCTTCTTCAATTTCAACCAGAACTTATTTCATGAAACATGTTCATTAAAGTGTAGCTCCATTTCAGGAATGGATGAAGGGATTAACATACAGTTCATGATTTTTCCAGGACAATAAGAAAGAGTAACAAGGCCTGTCACTCTAGTTATTTTATGCAAGCACTGATCTGTATTTCAGATAAGTATCATCCTTGATGATAATGCTTAGTGGATTTATGACAACACTCTAAATGGTCCTGCAAAGACTGTTCCACACAGATATGGATGGTGTGGACTGAAGTGGCACAGTGCTCCTTTTTAAACTTAGCTGCATTTGTTAACATAGTACATAGAGTGTTTGGGGGAGGGCCACCAAGATGGTGAGGGGCCAAGAGGGGAAGGGATATGAGGAGTGGCTGAGGTCACTTGGTCTGTTCAGCCTGGAGAAGAGGATACTGAGGGGAGACCTCATTGAAGTCTGCAACTTCCTTGTGAGGGGAAGAGGAGGGGCAGACACTGATCTCTTCTCTGTGGTGACCAGTGACAGGACCCAAGAGAACAGTATCAACGTGTGTCATGGAAGATTTAGGTTACATATCAGGAAAAGGTTTTTCACCCAGAGGGTGGCTGGGCACTGGAACAGGCTCCCCATGCTCTCAGGCACATGGTGTGACTCTTGGTGCTGTCCTGTGCAGGTCCAGGAGCTGGATTTCAATGATCCTTGTGGGTCCCTTTTAAATCAGCATATTCTGTGACTCTATGATTCTATTAAATGTGATCAAGAGCAGCCATAATGAACTGATGATCTTTGAATCACCAGCACTTTGGAAGTAAACATTTGAAATCAGACTAGGGGAGTGAAAATCTTGGTGATGGCCTGTCTCCAAGGTAAGCTTTTCTGCTGGGAGCTGCCAAGAAGGACGTTGCTGCAGAAAGAATGTGGAGATGTGGGATATCTGATTGAATGAAATTCTTAAAGAGCGTTGGGTGCAATGGAGTTGAAAAGACCAATGGAGTTGAAAAAGGTGCAATGAAATGAGTGTATTTCATGCCATTGCAGTATCTTTAGAAGTAGGTCTCCTAATGAAGAACAAATAAATGTGGAGTGTGCACACTGTTAGCATATAATTCTTGAAATAGGATTCCTGTGATCTTTTTATCTGGGGAAAAGAAATGAGAGTTGCTCCAGTGTATCTGCAAATTCTATTTTGATTTGCATCAGCTTTGTGAGCCAATGACAAATTTTTTTTGGTGATCTTGCTATCAGGTTACTCAAGTTATAATATTATAATATTTTGCTCTCTCCTTGTAAGGCTGGAAGATCTTACATCATGCTCCTATTTAATGTGCATATAGCAATTTGGATAGATTCCACTTCCCTTATTTCCTGCAGGCAGCTGTTACAATTCCAGCTCTGCCTTCCTTCCACAACCTCTCCCAGATGACCTGCTGTACCATTTGAGGTCCCTAGTATGCTATCTATTACAGATCAGAAAAAACCCAAAAAGCTTCTGTAAGAAATGCATCACATCTATGTTCTTTGATATGTCCTTGTCATTTAACAATGATCTAAATCTCTGGGCATATTACTGTAACAGATGAAAGAGCAAGAATTAATACAATTCTCCAACATATTTTTGGGGGTGGCTATTGGAAATTGAAGAGTTGGGAGTACAAAGGCACTGGTTTAGAATTTCCAAGGAAATGGAAAATTCGGTTCTGCCACAGATTCAAGCTCTAACAGCAGCTTTATGAATGGAAATACACATCAGCTTCAGGGTTTTGTTACTTTGGATTTGGAGAAACTGTTGGATTATCACTTTTCTTCCAGATGGTACACTGCAAAGGTATAGAAAGCTGTGCTTGGTTGCTTATTAATAGTTTCTATCAATCTGGAGATAAAAAATCATGAAGCAGTTTGAGAGAAGGATGGAATGATGGCTGATGTCAAGTACCAACACCGGTTTGAAATGTTAGAAGTAGTGCTTTTGTACCTACAGCAGTGCTTTTGTACCCTGTAGTTATAATGTACAGCTTATTCTTTCTTCATTTACCAGGGCTTGTATCCTTCACATGTTCTGCACCTTTTCAAATAATTCAATTTTCTCCTTTCAAATCAATTGTTGTCTTACTCCATCTCATCCCTCTCCACAATGCAGTTGCAAATCACTCCATGTGAGGAAAGTCTGTTGTCAAACACAACTACTTAATCAGCTCTTTGTTTGTAAATGTTGGAGTTAGTGTGATAGTTTTCTTTGGAGTGTATGCAGCAATGTCTCTACATGTTAACCAGAATATTTGGGGGGCCCACTCACTTTGGGATTGCACTGCAGAATTTTGGAGTTTGTCCATCTGTTTCATTAATCACTTTTAACCATTTCATTGTCCTGGTAGTCATATTTACAACTCCAAGTCCTCACCCTGCTTTACCTCTTGCTTTGTCCTCCTCTCTGGTTTCTCACTCAGCTTACCCCAATTTTCTCTTGCTGCCTTGCTTCTTGCCAGAGCTATCTCCTAACTCCACTTATCTATGATAGGGATCAATGATTCTTTGTCTCCTTCTCTGACTACTCCTAGTCCCATTGTTCATCCCCCTGTTTTAGAATTCATAGGATCATAGAATAGTTTGGTTTGGAAAGGACCTTTAAAAGCCATATAGTCCCACCCCCAGCAATGAACAGGGACACAGTCCACTAGATCAGGTTACTCAGAGCCTTGTCCAACCTGACCTTGAATGTTTCCAGGGATGGGCCATCTACCACCTCTCTTGCAACTTGTTTCAGTGTTTTACCATCCTCAAATTCCTCTCCCTTTGTCAAACATGCCTTCTCCAATTGCCTTTTCCATTTTCTCTCTTGGGTCCAGACGTTCGTTCCTCTTGACAACGCCATGATATTTCTCTCCAGCCATCACCTCTATAGTTCCTTTCAGACCTCTCAGTCAGTCTTCCCTTTCCTTTCCCTGTGCCAGGGGCACCAGACTGCTGTCCTGAGCCTTCTGGTTGTCTTTTCCTTGTCCTTAGGGCACTCAGGCAGATTCCTTTCTTCCCCCCGCCACCCCCAGGGTACCCAGCAGATGAGAGCACTAAAGCCCTATGGAGAGTACTGGCAGCCCAGGGTTGGGATCAGAGGATGGGCCTAGATTGGTACTTCATCCCTGGCCAGCAGTTTGTCTGACACAGACAAATATTTTTGGTTGAGTTGTGACAGTGATGGAAAGAATTATGTATGCTAGAAATGATGGAGAGAATTCTGTATGCTGAAAAGTTTTACAAAGGTATAACTGTATTTTATTGATATAAGAATTTATAGTGCACAAATCACAGTGCAAATACTTAGTCATATAATTGTCTTTATGTACAAGTAAAATGCAATTTTATCTGGATTGCTTACTATTGAAAGCTACTTTGAGAGTCTCAGAGACTGTAGTAACTGTAATATCCCATTACACGTTTTAGCAGCTTAAGGAGTACTTAGGGTTCCTCTTGTCTTTTCTTTCATTATCAAGAGATATGGGAAGATTACCTGGCAAAAAAAAATGTCTGCTTAACATGTGACACTCTCTTTCCTTGTTTTACAACAATAAGGTGAGCTATAGTTGGCAACTCCACAGTGTAGAAAGTAAATAAAGAGCATAGTGAAAATAAAAGAGCATAGTGAAAATGACAGCAGCTTCAAGGGGTTTAGCAGAGCCTGGATTGCTGGCCAAGATTCTTTCCAGGACTACACCAGCAAAATGTGATGACATCCAGTGCTAACCTTGTGAAACCTGACTGACAGAGTCCGCTGAATGCATTAAGGAACTGTACTTACATACTGGAAATCCCAAACGTCCAATTTTAAATATTTTTTCCTCCTGAAAAGCAGTGTGAAGAGCTGCAGCTGGGCTTTTTCTTTCTGCTTATTATTTCTGAGCTTCTAGAATGCATTCAAGTCACCTCTTGTCAAACAAAGATCACGTCTCAGTCATATAGCCAAGAAAACTGCTTAAAAATCCAGACTTGTGGGTTTTTATGAAATCTCACCATTCTAGCTTGCTAAAATTTAAGGAAGCTAAACACTGCAAAGCTCACAATATATCTGCTGAGGTTGGCAAAAATGCGCTAGCACTAACAGACACATTTCTCAATAGCAATCTTCACAGAAACCAAGGACATCTGGTAACAGCCACAGTTTCTCTGTATCCCAGCATTAGTAAGACAACTATGTGTAAGTGACCCTGAATCTATTTGCATTAACAGAAACCTACGATTTTTTTACAACTTCTGATTTTACAAATAGAAAAGATAAATACAAGTCTTTGAAGGCTCAAAAATATCAAATCCAGAAATAAGCCCCACTATTTTAACTGATAAATGACTCATTGCAGATTTTGTTAAGTGATTTTATATGCACTGGGTCCTGACTCTTGTCAGATTTGTGTTGAAAAATTACTAGAAAAGTTTCACAGATGAGGGATCTCGGCTGCAGATGTCCCGCTGTGAAAATCTGATAGCACTATTTCCAGCAAACATAAACAAACAATAGGAAAATCTCAGCTAGTTCATTTACTGATATAAGTGAACTTTCAGACAGCATGTAGTACATATACCACGCTAGGAGATTTTAGGAGCCTAACAGCACTTGCCATATTGAGCTTTATGTTCTGTGGAGGCTTTACTGCAAGGCCATGTATACTCCTTCATTCATGTAGAATAATTGCAAATCCTACTGCCAGCCAATTTTAGGGCATAAAGAAAAGGAGAGTTTAACTACTTTTGCTTCAGTATCTGGGCTCAGGTGGCCCAGATTCACTGATTATATAGCATGTAAGTCAGAAAACTCTCAGCAAAACCTTAGTGAAACAACAGAGCTATTTCAACAGAGTTTCACGTATAGCTATAAGCAGCCTATAATTCACTTTAATGCTCCACAAGAAACATGCAGATAATAGAGGGGAATGAGATACATGCTGATGTAAAATCAGTAAAATAGCTTATTTGCTTGACCAATGTTTTATATCATTTAGCTGAGTAAGATTTGGATAGTCTTTACTGCTGTCATGAAAACTGTCTGCCAAACAGCTTATTGGCTTTGCAATTGAAGAAATAAAATCAAGATTTTTGGAGAATGACAGAAGTACCAGGGGTCCCACCTGAGCTTACTCATTAATGAACAAATGACTTTCCTGATGTTCAGATGTTACTAAGCACTGTGACACCACTGGGAGAACAATACTAGAACGGATGTCAAAGTGCAGTACTTTAAACAGCCATGCATGCTTTCCTCCCCAGAAAAGAAATATGAAAGTAAGTGAACACAGAAGCTGGTTAATTCACTGTCCAAGTCAGCTGATATCACAGGTATGAAGTTACTGACTTCAGTGGCTAACTTCACAATATTCAATCACATTGCAAAAGTACCCCTTAATTCTGAAAGTTTCAATTTTGTCAGTGTGCAAGACAGACTGTGCTTAGTACAGAGCATCTTACAGCTATCGTTGATTTCAATGGGAGGCTCAAGTTCCTACAGAACAGATTAATGAAGTCATAAATTTTAATACCAGAAGGGCCATTATGGTAATCCAGTCAGACTGCTTTGAATTCTGAAAATCAGTAAATGCTACTCACATGAAGCCTATAACTTAGATCTGAGCTAACACATATCCATAGGAAGTATTTCAGTCTTGATTTAAAGACTCGTGTGACAGCAGACCTATCATATTCTAGATAAAGTGCTTCACAGTTGGTTACCTTAGATTTCAGTTCTCTTTTTTTTTTTCTTTTCAACTTCTAACCATTATGTTTCATTATGACCTTATCTGTTAAACCACCCTATCTACTCAGGAACTGGACAAGCTGAGCTTATATGCAGGAAGGCTCAAGCTAGGTGCTGTAAGACAGGAAGACTGGTGCTGTAAGAGGAAAACCAGAATTTGTGGGGGGAAAAATGCTAATGAGCTGATGAGCTGGCAGATCAAGAGGCCCATGAGGAACTAGGGATCCTGGTGCAAGTAGGCAGGGAGCAGGCAGGGAACAGGGAGGGCCCCTGGAGCAGGGGCAGGAACAGGTAGGGAGAGAAGGTGGCACACATGCTGCCCTGGCAGTCCCACAGAGACATCTTGGCTGCAGGTCCCCCTGATAGCAATTTCCCCAAATTCAGAATTTTTTTCCTTTTGTAAGAGGATTTCTGATCAGCCCGCAGCCTTTGGTGTCCACCCCCTAGGCCATACTCACACTTGGCGATACCGGAGAGTGTCATTTTCTCTGGTCTCAGCAAATGCCTGCTCCTGCTGCTCGGTTGATCCTCTCTAGCTCAGCTGCTGCTTCCCTTTGATAGGCTCAAAGCAGTCATCTCCATAACTTATGATGTGTTTTTGTCAAGCAGTAATTTGATATCAGTTAGTTTACAATGTTGGGTCATCTGTTTTCAGTATTTTCAAGGCCTTTGTTATCCCACATTAAACTCCAGTTCACAACAGCCATCTTGGCACAAAGCTCCAGCTCCCAGGACAGGCTCTCACCACAGGGTGATAACAAGTGCCGCAGGCCAGAATTGGGGAATTGAGCCTGTGGCCTGCTGCTAATGATGGAAGTGCTCTTCTTAATAGCTTTCATTTATTCCAGGTTTTATGGCAGCAGAGGAAACTCATCGTTAGCTGGCTGTGCAGCATGACCTGCCCAGCATTTATGGCACAGCTGTTCTCAAACACATACTCCCTCATACTTGGTGTGCACTAAAATCTTCACTCCTGTGTAAATTTGAGTTCAGGTATGTTAAGTGTTGTTCCAATGAGGCTAGCTTTAAACAATCTACCTTCATCAACTCAGCACTTTCCATTTGGTGACTTGAGGTATTTATTTGGTCGTTGGTATTTATTCTGTATTCTTTTGGGTTCCTGCTAAAGATATGGCAGACGCTTGGACTAAAAACAGTACAGGGACTTCACTGGATCCCTTTGACTGGGGATAGTTCTGCTGGAGGGAAGGAACGTCTGCTACCTTTTTTTCTGAAAGATTTAAGGCTATAGTCCCCTAAAACACTGGAGAGCTCAGCCTGCTTGAAGGACAGAGTGTGTCATATGTCTGAACATCTAATTACAGTGTCTTGTATGGTAAAAAGAGGATTTTTTTTTTACTTTGCTGTAATTTCTAAAGTTCTCAAAAAAACCCCGTAAATGTAGAAGGTTATATATTACGGAAACTCTTCCATCTGACCATTCTGATGGCAATCTGGGAGTCCCACTTGCACCACTCCAGGTTTT
The DNA here is from genome assembly GCA_013397815.1 of Aleadryas rufinucha. Lineage (NCBI taxonomy): Eukaryota > Metazoa > Chordata > Aves > Passeriformes > Aleadryas > Aleadryas rufinucha. The sequence continues at coordinate 51,494 of VZTH01002895.1, forward strand.
GACTGCTGGGACAGAAGCCCCTTTGCAGCAAGTAACCCCAGTGACCTGACAGGTGCCCTGTTTCACTCGCTGCACACCCCAGAATCAGACCTAAGTTTCCCTCACCAGCTTGACCCCAGGTTTCCCATAGCAGAGTCCCAGGATGTTCCTTTAAGTAATTTAATCATGGTACATCGACTTACAGAGCTGGGTGCCTCCAGGGAAGGACTCCCAACAAAGAACCCTGGGGGTTTATACCCCCACAGTCTGTGCACCCATGCTTCAAGCACCTCTTGGTCCAATGGTGGGTTTTGGTCTGGGGCCTTCTAGTTTTTCAGTGGGTCCTGCAGAGTCTCTGGGTGACTGACCATCCCTGCCTGGCTGGTGTTGCAGGTCCACATGCCCTCTGTCATGCAAAAGGTCAGTGCTCCTTCACGGCTCATTGCTTGTGATTCCAGCCATCCAGTGAGCACATCACACACAAAGCAATCTGAACTGGGTGTACTCCTCAACAGTCCTCCTGCTGAAAGGAAAAAGACAAAACTTTCGAGGCATTTAACCACTGCCTTTACATACAACACTATTACAAGTAACAAACATAACAAAATTAAGGTTAACAAGATTTCCACAGGGCAGAGTACAAGTTCATAGATTCCTGTGCACAAATACTCAAATGATTAAAAATAGAAAACCACCAAGGATTCTCAGTCTTTTACTTATCAACTGATTGATCGCCCACTCTTCATTTGATGTGAGAATAGTGTATTCAGTTTTCCTTACCTAAAACTAAAACAGCAAAACTTTAAACAGCAAAATAAAGACATAGTAGGAAAGTATATGGCCTTCTCATTTTGGTGCTAACTTGGATTTTCTAGAGAATACCTTAATTAAAACTTCATCTCCAGGCTATATATTATATACCTGTATTTCAGATGGCATGTGCTGATACCATTGCTGATACTATACTCTTTTCTGCTCTTATATGTTCTTTTTGCATCTCTTAAAACATACTGTGTCAACAGTAGGGTTTGAAGGCAAAGGTTGACTTCCTTCATCTATTGGGATGCTGAAAAAGCCAGCTGTTAAATTATTTACAATAAAATATCCATCTTTAAGTGGTATTTACAAAAGTATAGTCAAGGGGCCTGGCACCACTGGGTGAGGGGTCAATGCACGTTGGTTAATTGCCCACAGATCCTGCACAAGTACTCAGGGTCTTCATCTAACATCTTCTGGTTTACAGGCAATATCGGAGTGTTATATGCAGACACACATACTTTAAAATTCCTTTGTCTAAGTATTGGTCTATCTGGTTTTAGATACTTTTCCCAGCTGCCAGGGGAATAGGGTACTGTCTCACAGAGGGTGGCACATCTGCTTTGGTTTTAATGCATACCGGCTGTGCTGAAACCAACAGTCCCCCACTTGTAGTGGTCTTACCCTAGAACTCTGATAATACAGCTTTCAATATTTCTAGTATCTTCTGTTGACTTTTGAAGCTCTCAGTAATCACACTCAGTGCCATTATTATCCATTCCTTCCGGTGATGAATGCAATTTTGCATCTAAGGCCTGCAGAAGGTCTCTCCCTAACAAGCACACTGGAGAGTCTCCTACTAATAGAAATCTTCCCTGTACACTCTTATTTCCTATCATTGCTAATACAGTTTTACTCAAATTTTTCCCTGCCCAGTGGCTCCATGTATGAATACTTTGTCTGTGGTTATTGACCCTCTTGGGGCAAAGTTTAAGAGGCATAATGTGGCTCCTGTATCTACCAGAAATCCAACGAGAGCCACTCCCCACATATTCTATGTCCCTGTTGATCTAAGTGTTCTCCACAAATTGTGTATTTCTAATTGTATTGTTCCCTCAAATTCAGTAGAATTGGTGGCCTCTTAATGGTGACTATCCATCCTTGCACAATTACTCCCCCACTTGGTTGGAAAGGCCATTCTCTTTGCCTGTGTCCTAAATTTCCACAATAGTAACAGTCCATTTCCACATTCCTTCTCTGCCTCTTTCTGCTTTCTGGTTTAGGTCCGCTAAGTGTATTTGGTCTTCCTCTCTTTCATTTTCTCCCCTGGAGATTTCCTGTCAAGGCAACAGCCATCACATTTTCCACTTTTTCCAATTTCCCTTTTCTCCTCTACTTGCTCTGCCCTCTGTTTTTCCTTTCACTTATCATGCACGAATACTGCAACACGTGAATTTTCTAGTTTTACTCCCTGCCACTCTAGCATATGCTCCTTAAAATACTTTCAACTGTCTGGTGCTGCCTGACCTACAAAGACACCAATTGCAAGTGCACCATTGAAGTTTTGTGAAGCCATTCTCCCATATTCTAGCAAAACCTGTTGGAGGCAGCCCCAAAAATCTCTAGGATGTTCGTCCATTCTCTGTCCCCATTCCACTACTTTAGTCCAGTTAACCCTTCATTCCCCATGATAATACTGCTTCAACCAGGTTTTGAATTCTTGTCTGACATGCTGGCCTGTCCTCTGCAGTATTATCATTCAAATTTGGGTTATTCACTGGCCAGGGGTTCCTGTTTCCTTCTGCTTGCTGTGCCTGTTCTGCTTTGCGACCAAGTATTTTTCCCTTTCACCTGTCCAGAATAGTTCCTTCAAAAGGACCTGCATGTCCCCCCAGCTTGGGTCACGTCCAGTACATATATTACAGCTGAGCACATTTCTTGCTATCTTCCCTCGGACTTGGCATCTCACTTCCCTATAATGCCAAATCACTCAGATTCCACGGGTGTTTGGTAAACACTTGAAGCAGCCCCACAGGAGGAAAGTTAGATGGTGTTGAAAGAGTATTTAAAGGACAGGGCGGTGCCGAGGCAGAAAGAGCGCTGGGATTCCTGCTTTGGAGATTAATCCGCACGACCCACAGGGCGGTGCCGATGCAGGCAGAACGCCGCGGCTCCTGCTTTGGGGCTCAGCCACCGCAAGTGTCACCGGCGGTTCGGCTTCCCTCTGCTGACTTCTCATCCATGCACAGCTGTTCCAAACATAACAATAACCCATGTGATCTGGGAATCCATTTTCCAGACATTGCCGCAGGAAAGTTAATTTGTGTAGATCAAAAAGTGCCTTGTGATAGCCATTGTTCGGCCGAGCTACCACTACAGCTTACAGCCGGCCAATGCTCCTGCCTGCTCTTCGAATGACAGCAGAGTCCCAGACGTGCTGTTAACCTTTAAGTGATTTAATCGTGGTGCAGCGACTTACCGAGCTGGGTGCCTCTGGGGAAGGACCCTCCCAAAAAAGATCACTGGGGTTTTAATCCCTCGCAGTCTGTGCACCTGCACTTCACACAGCTCTTGGTCCGGTGGTGGGTTTTGGTCTGGGGTCTCCTCGCTGCTCATCAGGTCCCGCAGAGCCTTGCGGTGAACGGCCACCCCCTGGCCGGTGTTGCAGGTCCCAAAAGAGCCCTTGCCCATTCACAGCTCGTTGCCTGGGTCCCCAGACGCTTTCCCCAGCCAGGGCACAATTTGCAGGGCACACCGAGATATCTGCAAGAGGTGTTTTTTAAACAGGTATTCTATTTTCAAATATATAGTATATTCAAGAGTATGTACTCATAATATTCATATAGAGATACATGTGTGGACACATATATGCCATATACAAACTGATACAGAGCACATATATGTTAGTCAGACCAAATCCAACACGGATTTGTCCCTATTCTGAATTTGCAGAATATTTACAAGGCCACCCTAGTACTTTCCAGTGCTACACTATTTTCCTAGCTAAAAGCCAGTTGACCCCCTTCTCTCTTCCTAGCTGATCTGTCATGTCTTTTATTCTAACAAGATGGAAATAGCAGGTGGAAGTAAAGGCAAATTATATTTTCAGGTATGGACAGGTCAATCTTAAAATTATTTACATTTGAACATTATTTTAAAGGGGATCAAAAAAAATTAGTGGTTCTATACAGCAAGAAAGTTTGATATAACGTGTTATGATTCTGTTTTAAAACTCGTGTCCTTTCTTTACACTTGACACTGTACTTCATAGAATCTTAGAATCGTCTAGGTTGGGAAAGATGTTTATGATGTCCAACTGTTAACCCAGCACTGCAAAGTCCATCACCAAATCATGTCTCTCAGAAACATACTTACTGTTTTTTAAATACCTCCAGGGACATATTCTCGTAGACATTCTGTTCATAAAGATGTAAAACAAGTAACAGCAATGACCTTAACAGTTAAGGACAAATGCACTGTTCCATTACCACTTTTTGCTCAGTTTGAGTAATTTTATGCCCCATTAAAATATTAACTTTTATAGGTTATATTTTGCCCATATTAACTGAATGTTCCACAAAATAGTGTTAGTGCCTGCACTGAACAGAAAACAATTCGTAGTTCTCACTTTGAGGTCCTGATCTGACCCCAAACACGAACCCTTGCTTTCTATTGTAATAAAAATGTTTCACCTTCTGAGGAGCAATTTAGAACAGTGAGGAGACACAGGCACTGCAGCTTAGAAAATCGTGAGCCTTTCTGCTGTTTTTGAGCTTCATGAGAGAAACTGGCACACGCAGCACACTGTGTATTTTGCACAGAAATATTAAATAACTTTTATTAAATAATTTTTTTTCCTTAACGTGAGAAATTGTATAAAAAACCTAACCCATTCCTTTCCCACCTCCCTGTTTAACAGGATCAACCTCTAGTTGAGCTAAACGTATGGCTTTTTCCTAGTGCAGACTTGTCCACAGGAGTCCTTTACCGGGACATTACGGCAGGAGCGAGTAGCCCCTCAGATATCAGGGAACAGAAGCTCTCACAGCCCCTGAACAAACCAAGCGCTTCCTTTCCGTACCGGGACCCGAGCCCAGGGCCCCGGGACCAGGCGCCGGGACCGTGCCGCTCCTGCCCCTCACGCCGCGGCTGATGCGGGGCCGGGCGGGGCGGCGCTGGCGGAAGCGCGGCGAGCTCCCGCCTCCCGCCGGGGTCGGGGGTCAGCCGCGCCCGCCGGCTCCGGGCGCCCATGGAGGGCTCGGGGGACGAGGAGCCGGGGTCCGAGGGGCTGCTACAGCAGCTGGTGAAGCGGCAGCGCAAGGAGAAGCGGGAGCTTCAGGGTGAGGGGCGCCATGGCCCGGCTCAGGGCGGGCGGGGAAAAGGCTGGGCAGCGGCGGCAGGGACACGCGAGGCTGGCTGGGCTCGGCGTCCCCTCTCCGCCTTCCCTCGCAGGAAGCCCCGCTCGGCAGCGCGAGTAGTTCGGAGGGGCGGGAGGGACGGCAGCGGCTGTGAGAAGGAGGGAGCAGCCCTGGCAGTGCCCTCGCAGAGGGACGAGGACGGCGGTAGCGGAATGGTGCGTGCGGGCAGCGGTGCGGCAGCCAGGCTGTGCTGCCGGGAGCAGTGCCGGGCGTGCGGGCGGCCTGCGGAGCTCGCCTTGCCGCGGCCTTGGGAGCCGCGCGAAGCGTGGGAGCTGTGATTTAATGCTGAGCCATTGGCGTGATGTTCGCGTTTTGTTACTTTGATTTTAAGTTAAAGAAAGTGTGTTTTTTAAAGGCGTTTTATGTTGAAAAACCTGCATAGGGGCTCTTGCTGCCCAGCCTGTTACGTTTCTGTATTCAAAGTGCAGTTGAGCTGAACCGAATTTTTATGTCCTGTCCAGCCATAATAAAGTATTTGTAGTAAAAGACCTGTGTGGTCTTACAGTGCTTCATAAGAACTTGTAACACTTTACGCCATTTGACCTACCCTATTACAATATGTTAATATAATTAAGTAGGTCTGATAGATGGATTCTGTTGAGTTTCATAGGTATTACAATATTTTTGTTAAGTCTTTCTCATTGCTAGTATATTGATACGGCCTTTTCCTTGTTTGGCTTTTTTGGTATGTAATGAAATAGGCCCATCTGCAACCTTTTATCAGAGGGTTAAAGAAGAAAGGAGTCAGGTTGCATACTGTCATTAAATCTATAGGAACTTACTGTTTTGAGATGCCTTTTCCTCCCTCAGACTTGGTTGAAATTGAAGAGGGGTAGGAATCAAGCATTGTCATAGGTGGCTGGGGCACATGGCTCCACACACACCTCCCCTTCCCACCTCTCATACTCTCCGCTGTGTGTTTGTGTGTGCCTTTTATGTTCTGGATTCCCTTCTCCTCTATTATGCTAATTTTAATGAACAAAGCTGCTTCTCTGTCATACTCATCTTATTCATCTGTAAGCCTGAGTGCTTAACATAAATCTTTCAGTATGAGCATTCTTTCTGCCTCCCTTTGAAAAGTTTCATTATCATTGCCATCATCTTCAGCTCAATTGTGTCAGTCAAGGGTGAAGGACAGGAAAACAGTACAGGTGATGAATAGCAAGCAGGGTGTTAAATAATTGCTGCTGTAACTCTAAAACAGTGAATACAGAAGTGACAGAGGTAGCAGCAGTGTTCCTTTAAGAACACAAGAGAAGAAGAGAAGACTATGGGGGAATCTGGTGGTTGTTTCCTCTGTGTAATGGATGGAGCCAGACTCATCAAAGTATAGAGAATGGACTAGAGACACGGGCTGAAGGATAACAAGAAAAATCTTCATGGGAAGAATAAAGGAAAATATTTTCATAGCAAGAAAAATGTTTCCCAGAAAGGTTGCAGAATGCCCATCCCTGGAGACTGTACAGTCACCTGAATAAATTTCAGGTGCATCTGAATTAATATAACCTGGTGTAGCCTTGAATTCAGGCACACTTTGAGCAGGAGGTAGAACTGAGTAACCTCTGGACACAGTTTCTAACCAAACTATTCTGTGATTTTAGAAATTAAGCATTGACTTACAGCCTAGAAATACGGACTTTAATCAAGTTAAGATTTTTTGGTTTATGTGATTTTGAATACCCATTTTGCTTTTAGAAACTTTGTCTTAAAGATGGGTAAACTCAGTTTTTAATTTTAATCTGCTGCTTGTCTGATTAAAAAATTGCACATCTTTCCTGTGAGATTTGAGATTTCAGTGCTCACATAATCTTTTCAAAGGCAACAGGCCAAGGTCTGCTCTATGGATGAAGTTCATATGTATTTTTATTAGTAACCTGACAAGTTTTTCTCTTTTTCAGAGAAAGAAAAGAAAGGGCAGTTTGCATCTTTTAAGAAATAATATAGCCACTTTGAAAATGTGAGGATTAAAACAGGCAGTCTCACAGCTAAACTATTATACTGATTTGTTGATGTTCGTAAATTAGTTTTCTGTATGACTTGCAGTCATTTTCTGCAATGACCATAGAGTATCTATATTTTAAAATAACGGTTTTTTACACTGCTTCTCTAACAGCAAAAATTCAAGGCATGAAAAATGCTGTTCCCAAGAATGATAAGAAGAGACGAAAACAGCTGGCAGATGAAGTTGCCAAACTAGAGGCAGAACTTGAACAGAAGCACAAGGAGGAATTAAAGCAGGTGAAGGAAGCTTCACCTGAACAGAATAAGGTAGGTGCCCTAACTTCAGCTGAAGTTGTAAAGGTACAATTTGTGTTAGGGCTTTTTTAGCTTTTAAAAATTATAATGAAATAACCCTTCAAAGTAGTTATCCTTTTCTTCACAGTATTCGTAACTCTTTTCAACTTAGGAAAGCTTTAGCTGTTACAGTAAATGGGCAGTGCTAGAAGGGGCATGTAACAGTGGGGGTTTTTGTTGTTGAGCACTGTTGAGAGAGTGGTTTGGTTGCTTAAAGAATCACTGTAAAAGATATTTTAAAAGCAGGTTTAATATAAATTTGCAAAAGCATGACAAAATTCGATAGCAAGATTTACATCATTAATGAATCCATGGATGAGGCATACAAGCAAAATCGTTACACAAATGCCAAGCTGTAACAGAAATTAAATGTAGAGTAGGGGGGAAGGTGCACTACCACAAGTAGTATTTGATGTGGCCTTTAAGGCTATGGGAGTAACTCAGTTATGTTAGAGAATTATTTTTTTAAGTTACTGTTATATTGCCACTCTGGTTATCTTATGTTGACTATTCAAGTATTCATGACCTTCAGCAGGTGTTTGACTCATCCAGTGTGTTTTATCTTGCAATTTTGTCAACAGTGTAACTGGTTTTCTTTGTAAAGCTCATGCACTTACTGGGTTAGGTTTGTCATTTTTCTTGAGAAGTTTCAACTCTGTCTTTTTCAACTGCTGGTTATGCTTTGATACAGAGGGTGGACCCTTCTGCTTTAATTTTCACACGACTTGATAATGGCTGTTTGGATACCTCATTGTCTGGTATGGTGAGGAAAGCTTTTCCTTTCAGCCAGTAAGCAGTGTTCACACTCCAGGATGTAAGAGAACATACAGCTTAAATTTGAGATGCACAGTTCATAACTCTGTTGGGAGTACAGAAAAGTAATGAAATTCAAGACAGTAGTTTAGGATGGGAAGTGCTTTGATGGGTTCTGTGCTATACATGGATCTTTGTGGTTAAACTTCATAAAAATATCCTGAAAGAGAACTTAAAACTGTTTCAGAAGATGCATATCTTAGTTATTGTTTATACTAATAAGAACATTTAACTTTTTTTTCTTTTTAGACAGATTCTATAGCTGATGGGGTTGCAAATTTAGAGCTTGAAGGAGTAGAGCAGCAGATTCAGCATCCTCGAATATCAAAAGCACAGAAGAGGCGGGTATGACTTCACATTAAACATTTTACAAATAACTGATCGGCGTTATGTTCAACTTAACTGTAATAGCCAAAGCTAAACAATTTTGCAGGGGACATTACCTGGCTAATTCAGTATTGATGCTGTACCTACTGGGTGCCTTGAAAATCTGTTAAACTGCTGCCTAGAGATATGTAAGGATTTTATAAATAGTTCTACTTTTCTACCCTCAGCCATGAGCTGGGAATGAGAATAGGTTAGGAAATGGGAGCCATAAAAAAAAACATGTAAAGCAAATGATTTTTGAAAGACCTTCACTAAATGTATTATTTTAAAAAGTAAAGTAATTGAATTAAAATACTATGTGGAAAATATGCAACTAGTAGAACTTTATACATTTAACGAAAGAACATAAATACTGAAAAAAATCTTTTAAAATATTGAATTGTTAAGAAACACTACCTAGTGTCTTGCCTGTTAGGCTTAGATCTGATTAAACATCAGAGGTTGTGATGGATTAACATTCTCATTGTACCTGCATGAATACTGGGTCAGGGCCAGGGCCAGAGGAACTCTGCTTTACTGCATATTTCATCCCCTGTTACAGGATCACTACAAACTTGTTAAAAGGATGTTCATAATTCATGGCACCGTGTCTAGGCAAAGCGGGAACTCTGGTCTAGTTTTCCTATATTCTGATTGCCTAAACCAGTCTGGTCTTGATTTGTGGTGAATTTTTAGTATGAAAGTGGAAAAATCATTCTCTGTACTGCTTCCTTTTTTACTTGCTTATTTACTTTGGCTCTTGCTCCCTTGTTAACTTCAGCATGAACTTACGAAACATTCTATGAAAGTAATTTTTTTTTGTGTTATTACATCCCTTCTAATATTCTCTGCATGCATTCTTATCCATCCTTTAGGTTAGGAGCAGTCTTTTATGATGCAGAATACCTGTTCTGAGGGAGTTTCAGTTTCATGGCATGAGTGCCATTATGCAATCGTATGCTTAAGTGGCAGATCCCACACTTCTTATGAAAGAGCGGTATTTTCTGATGTTTAATTAGAATTCACATACTTGAGTGTTGAAATAGGTGATCCTGAAGAAAGGACTATGATTAATAGCCTTTGTGTGAGTGTTGCAAAGTGTTATTTTGCATGTTGATATAATTAAGATTTCTCTTGTCATATAATTTTGGGTGTGGTATCGGAGGCAGTTAGGCTATGTTGGTCGTTAAGCATTTGCTAAAATTTGGGTTTAGGAGGTCTCTAATTGGTAGTACTGATTCAGACAAATATTTCATAGGTAAGAATGTACTGAGAAAACATTGAAAGAGTTAGAAGCAAGCACTAAGCCAAGAACTGTACAGGCAAATTCTAAATTTTAACGTTTGATGTAATTTTTGTGTGTTTTTAATCTAAGGAGAAAAAAGCTGCTTTGGAGAAAGAAAGAGAAGAAAGAATAGCTGAAGCTGAGATACAAAATTTAACAGGTGCTAGACATCTTGAAAGTCAGAAACTTGCTTCCCTATTGGCAGCAAGGCACTTAGAGATTAAACAAATCCCTTCAGATGGCCATTGCATGTACAGAGCTATTGAAGACCAGCTCAAGGATCACCAGAATTCCTGGACTGTTGCAACTCTGAGGAGCCAAACAGCAAAGTATATGCAAAGTCACTTTGATGACTTCCTGCCTTTTCTTACAAACCCTAATACTGGAGATATGTATAGCAGAGGTAAGACTTGTAGCATATGAGATTTTAAAAACTATTATAACTGCTTCTGAGAAATCCCAGTCTCAGTTACAGATGAATTGGGACTTTTATGGTGTTTGTAACTTTGTTACTTTATTGGTCTGGCTGTGCTCCATGGAACACAGAATTATGATCTGCTATGAAACTTGGTATACCTAGATCTCTGTAATTAATATAATTTTTAAAATTAATCTGGGAAACATTATTCCCCATTAAAAAAAAAAACAAACAACAAACCAGAACTTGCTGGTTAGTAGATGATGTGAACTCATTCTGGGGATGTGATTTGTTATGATAAACAGCTTGTCTACGAGGCTGGGGTGATTTTTTTGTCAAGTCTTATATTGATGTTTTCGATGTATGCAGGAAAGCTGTTAAAAGTAGGTGTGAAATTCAAGTAAATCTATTTTATAATAGTTTGAATAGATGCATTTTCTTATTCTACCTTGTTTTTTCACTGCAAGGTATTATGGAACAATTTTTTACAAATAGACTAAACTAAAAAATGTAAAGAGCTTTAGTATAGAGCAACAGTGTAGGCTGAGTAAATGCAGTTAAACAGAGTTTATGTAACTCCTATTTGAGCAATACATGATTGCCTGGAACTCCACAAAAAGGACAGCATAGATTTCCTTAACTTAATGTTACGTTTATTTAATAGGCATTCCTGTAGATTTCATGTGGTCACTGGGTGCTGTTTTTCCCATGCTGACAGAGATTGTTGTCACAGGATAAATGTGTCCCAGGAGAATACTGAATAAAATTCTTCACAGCAACAGGGAATTGTGCTTTTCTGTTATAAGGGAAATGTATGAAAAGTCATTCTGAGCAGAGTTCAGAAAATCTGGATTCTTCTTTCCCAAAACCTGTTTGTAAGCTTGAGGTTTTGTAATTTGTAAGTTTTAAACTTGGTTTCTGTAGAACATGATCTGAAAAGATTTTATTTAGCTATTTACAAAGAAACTATTGGTACTAAATACTTTAGGAGGCTAAAAATGAGGCAGCTAATTCGGATATTTAAAGAAAACCCAGCCAACTGTTTAACTACATGCAGTTGCAAGATTTTTAAAACATACCTGACACCTGGCTAATGTAAGAACTAGATATAATACTCACTGTCACATTCTTCACTGAAGTTTCTAAACATCCTCTGAAACTTAACAGGAAGAAAACTGTATGCAATTTCATGTTTGTTGTTACCTGTTGTTCTCCGAATAAAACATTTGAAGTATTAACTGTACTTCTTTTTATACTCTTCTTTTATCCCTCTCCTCAGTCTGAAATTTTCTTTTTTAAACAGAATGAGTTTGGGGTTTTTTTGCCATCTGTTTTTCTCTCCTTTTCTTCAGTGAACATACATATTTTCCTTTATAATGTGTTTGTACTTTTCTGGCTCTAGTTCTTCATTGCAGTCAGTATTTTTCCTCAGTTGCTTGTTCTCAAACAAGACAAGTACTAAAAGTTGTCTTTTCTTTCCCTGCAGAGGAATTTGAGAAATACTGTGATGATATAGCAAATACAGCTGCATGGGGTGGTCAGCTGGAAGTAAGTATTGTATTGATAATTTTTATTTGTGAAATTCTGAAGTGGGTGAATATACCTTTAAAAAAAGGGCTTCTTTAGAAAGAATACCTGATGGCATAAGGGAAAATAGTCATAAATAGCTTATTAAGAACTTCTTCCTGTGGTAATAAGTTGTTTTCCCAAAGTAGTAGCTTTTCTGATGGTGCACCACTGTTCTGATGTATTTGACAACATGCAAGTTAGTGAATTCATTTGGTATAAATATAATTAGAAAGACTGACACTGAGTGGGGGAAGACTTAGTAGCAAAGATGTCTAGAGCAGAGGATTGTTAGGTTTTTATCATGTAAATGAGAACTTGAGCTTCAAAAAATACATATTTATTTTAGTTTGTCTTATTTTTTATGAAAGAACAGTTAGCAAATTAGTGAAAGTAGCCCAATGTTGTATCCTCTAAACAATGATTAGTTTAAGGCAATCTGTTTTCAATTAAAGTTTTAAAAGTTAAAATAATTTTGCTTATTTTAATAAAGTTTATTTTCTGAAAATATTTCTAATGCTTGAACTGTCTGCTAAAATTAAATGCCTAGTCTTCCTGTCTCCTGCCTACATTGCATTTAATCCTATTACTAAATTATTTTTGCCTTAAAGCTAAGGGCTTTGTCACACATTTTACAAACACCTATTGAAGTAGTGCAAATGGATTCTCCTCCCATTATTGTTGGTGAAGAATATTCAGGCAAACCAGTAACACTTGTGTAAGTATGTTATTTCATCACTTAAATTTAATGTATTTATTTCTGTAACAGAGGGCTCAGCTTTGATTTTCACCTGCTCTTTTATTTTCTGTTACGTATCTGATGTTGAAACAATCCTTGAATAATGGTTGTGCAGGTGAGAAATTGTTTGTGATTGACACACTTTGGAGAAATTGTAGTCAGACAATGTCTGATGTGTATCAGTCACTGATTTATGCTGCAAGGTCATTTTACCTGTTAAATAATTACAAAGTAATAATGACATTGATACAAGATGGAGGAAACTGTTTTCCTCTTCCGAGTATATATCAAACTGTGCCTGGAAGTCACTAGAATTAAAAATTGTCTATATTAATACTCCTCTATTTAATGATCCTATATATTTTTGTTGCTAAAACTTGGCTTTATTTAAATTGTCTTCCAGTGCTGTTACTGTTTGGCATGATGTATACTTTGTTAAACTGAACACTATTTCTGTAACTTTTTTTTTAGGTATATGAGGCATGCCTATGGATTAGGAGAACATTACAATTCTGTAAAAGTTCTAACAGACACTGCTACAGAAAACAGCAGCTAGCATATAGAAGTTGTACATTCACATGGATAACAGTTGCATTGTGATGTGTTGGGCTCCAGGAAATTCCCAGTAACACTGGAAAGTAAATGGAATGGATTATAAATTTTTTAAAAAAAATAAAAGACCCACAAGGTTTGACTATAAATCAGAAATAGCTCTTGATTTAAAACAAAACCAAACCAAAACCACACAACATATATTTTTAACTTGTATTAATTATGTTTAGAAAATCTTCTGTAAAATGGTGGCTGTGTAGATCAGGGTTTTTTCAATAAGGCTTCCTCCCGTGCTGCAGGGAAAATACCAAGTAGTAAAAATTTGTTTTGGTTAATCTGCATTTCTGCTGAAGAATTAAGGTTACTTGAAGGTTCTTGTTCCATTATTTTTGCCAGATTTTCACGATAATGGAAGAGTTCAGGCATTTGAAATAACTGACTGTATTTTGTTTGATGGAATATCCTTTACAGTGTTTCTGTAGGCCTGTCAGGATCTAGTTTTAACAGTGTAGTATTGATCCCCTTCTTTATTTAGGCAGAGAAGATCTGGAGGCAAATCCAGCAGCAGAATATCTTGCTTGGCTGAAGGAATTGCACCATCTTTTTAAAAACTTTAATGTAAGGTTTTTACCAAGGTTTGATGTAGGGTTTTTTTTTTTCAGTTGACAGTAGGAATTCAATTCTTATGCAGGAGGAGGATTGTTATTTATGACTGTACATTATAGTGTCAGTGGAAGTTAACTGCACTGTTCATTCTCCATAGTCTTTCAGCTGTGCATTTCGGTGAATCAGAAATCTTACAGGGCTCCTCAGTGTCCTCACTTCAGGTAGTGAAACTCATCTGAACTCATAATTTATGGATCTGCTGATCTAAGCACTTTGTCATCTAAAGTGATGTTTTCTAATGCTGAAAACAGCTGGTTGCACACAGCTGTAGAAATAACTACTTTGGGTTTTGTCAGTAACTAAAGATGATCTGGAAAAAATGAAGTTTATTTTAATTACTTCTTATGATGCACAGAGACTCAAAAGGTTTTAATACAGCTTGACTTTTTACATTAGAAATGTAGATTGTTGTCTGTAAATTTGACTTAAAAATTAGGAGTATACTGAAACCAAAGTTGTAATGCAGATATTTTTTAACAAGAGAAGTTATTTTTAATTTTTTTTTAAGCCTTAGTCAATAAAATGTCTGTATTTTACTGCTGCTGAGTTGGTTTGGAGAAAAGCGGTTCATGAAAAGATTAAACACCTTTGCCCTGGTTTGAGGATTATGACCTAACAGTACGTATCCTGTAGTCCTTCAGTAAAGCTAGCCTGCAGATTGACATTCCTGGAACTTAGAAAAATCTGCTCTTACTTAAGAGGGAGGTAAGTGATCACTTTATGGGTCAGATTATGTCTGATTTAAAGCACTTTGAGAGAGAGGGGGTGAAAAAAAAATCAGATAATTACAGCAGGGGTTTTTGGACAAGCAGTTCTTCAGGCTGGTGCCTGCCAGGAAAACAAAGTATTAACCAGATCAGGAGTTTTTACATTCTTAATTATCTGTTACAGTATGACAAATAAAGCTGGTTTGTATACTAAACCAGCTGGCTTACTGTAAAATTTGGTTTACTACCTTGATTGTATAAAATGATGGGTTTAATTTCAAACAAAAAATAGGATACCACAGCATGGAAAAAAATGTTTCTATTCATAATACCATTACAAATTTCACTAAAAATAATAACAAGTAGTCTTCTCTGCATTGCTTAGAATTGATGTGATATTAAATGCACATGCTGCATTTTATAGGTATGCAGCTCTTTGGTTTATTTGGGTTTCAGTTTTGTTTGATTAACTGAGAGAGAAAAGATGCTGGAATTGGGGAACGCCTGTACCAACAGTTTGTCATGTTGAAGATGTTTACAGTTTGTATAAAGTTAAATAATTTAATATAGTGAGTGAAAGATCCTTGCTCATTCTGTATGGGACTTGCCAAAAAGTAATAAATTGGTTTATTTGTGGCAAATTATGTTGTGGTCAGTTTTATTTTGTACTCAAACAGTTCCCTTATTTCCTAATATGAATAAGCTTATCCATTTAAGTTTTAGGATCCTACTATAATATGAATTCTCAAACAACTGACTGTATTCAGGCAGACAAAGCGTTACTCTATATGAAATCAGAAAAATGTTGTTTCTGAACAGAATTTATCAGCAGCGTTTTAGAAGTTAAACTTGAGCTCTTCTGAAAAGCTGTATTTGAAAATACTGTTGAACTTTGCCATGCATAAAAATGATGAAGTGAAACTGAGAGGGGGTCTTCTCGCAATTAAGCTTTTAACTTCTTTGTCACATTACATTTTTCTCTGCAGAATAACACTGTTTACTTTGAGTTTGCATGTATTTCAGTAGCTTTCCTTGCTTTTATCTGTAATTCAGTTTCTTCAGCCGCTATTTCTTTTAAGGACTGTTGGGTATTCTTTTTCAAGATTAATTGAGATTAGTTGCCAGTAGGAATGCTCACATGAATAGGAGGGAAGCTGTCTAGTGGTCTGCAATAAATTGTGTACAATATTCTGCAAGGGAAGAATGTATTTGTTGTTGAAAACAGTGGTTACATGTGGTGCTTAGTGCTTGTCCTTGTCCCCTTCACTTATTCTGCACTGCTCTCTGCTCTCCTGTCCAGTTGTGTGGGCTGCAGGCAGCCCTAGAAAGGGGATGGGAGGTGGGTGGCAGCCAGAGAGAGTGCAGACCTGTCATAACTGATTTAAACAGTAAATTAATTCATTTAATAGCTTATTATTTAAATAGTAAATTAAGTTAGTTCAAGGATTTTTTAAAAGAAAGAGATTATATAAAATGCAGTGAAGCAGCGATGTCCCTTGTGTGCATTTGTACAATTCTCATAACTTCTTCTATTTATGTATATTAAAATATTGCACCAAGTCTAAAACAAGAACTTTTTTATGTTGAGGGTGGCACAGCACTGAACAGGCTGCCCAGAGAGATCGTGGAGTCTCCGTCTCTGGAGACATTGAAAACCCACCTGCTCTGGGTGACCCTGCCTTGGCAAGGCGGGTGGACTGGATGGTCTCCAGAAGTCCCTTCCAACTCTAATGATTCTGTGATTCTGTAAAACACAGTGAAGAGGGAATTTGTTTCGCAACTGCTTGCTTTGAGGCAAAATTGTCAATAGGAGCACTTTTTGCCTCCTCTCCATGCTCTTGTTCTTCTCTCCTTTTTAACAGGCAATTCAACAGGGGCTGTGATAGGCTCCAGGAAAAAAAAAATCAGTGCTGAAATTTTTGGTGTATGCAGAACACATCTGCTCTGCTCCTACTGTGACTCAAGGAATAAGATGTTCTGGCAGCAGTGTGACTGGTTACTTGAGTGTAACATTGTTATAAGTTACAACAGTGAGAATACTGGAGCTAAATGCACAGGTGGCATTAGAGACGGATGGGGTCGGGAGGGGCACTCCCTCTGGCAGTTTGAGCTATGGATTTTACCCAGTTCCTCCTTCGGCAGCACTGGTTGCCTTGCATCTTAAGAATTCAGTGATGTGACAGTGACTAAGCGAAGACAGGCAGCGTCCCTTTTGTGGGCAATACGGGTGGTCACTGCACACAAATGGAGGTGTGCTCAGGGGAGCCCTGCTCAGACACTGCAGAGGCGTGCTGGGTCCGTGGCATCTTCTGGGGTGCAGCAGCCTTCCTGCAAAGGGACCAGTAATGAATGTCCTGGAGAGGACCTGGAAGCTTCGGTGAGAGTGGACATCAGGATGTCCCATCTGCTGCATCATCTGGGTACTTTGAGCTGTCATCTCTCACAGGCCATGGAATTTTTGCAAGTATAACTTTCTATTTTTTAGTCCTTGAAACACAGCCTGCCCTCCTCTGTTTCCCAGCAGATCTCCTGGGATGTATTTATGAATGACAAGCAGCCTGTGTTTATTACTTAATCTGTAAGAAGTTAAGTAGACTTAAAAATAGTATCTGAAATACAGAAGGCATTTTCTGTACTTGCCTTGGCTCCAGTGAGAATGCTAACCCACCAATTGCTTTGTTTTGAGCAACTAATGAAAGCGACAAGATGGGTTGTGATTGATCACTAGGGCCGTATGATAGATGTACTTTTGAATACAACAATCCTTAGCAATTGCCACTGTGTGTTAGAAACAGTTATATCATAAAAAGAATTATTCACACACACAAAAATATTTAGTAAAATTCAGAATAAACTGATGTAGTCTCTGTGTTGAATATTAAATAAATACCTCAAGGTGTTAATTGGAAAGCTTTATACTTTAACAAGTTATAAAAATTGGAGTGCATAAACTTATATAGCAATCAGATTAAAAAGTATTCCTAGGAGCTCTGTTTTCTGCAAAGGCTCCCTGAACTTCATCAGTTCTGCAAATATTTTGTCATGATATATGAAGGAGTTAGACATGTTAAGAATCTGATGGTGCTGTGTTTGTCCAGAAATAAAAGCCTTTCAGATGTGAGTAATGCTGTTCTGTTTTTTATTGTTCTTTTTTTTTTCTTTTGAAGGATAGTGTTATGAAAACACTTGAGCAAGATCTCTTATTTGACATTACTACGTAAATCATGAAGATGCACTTTAACAATTGCATTCTGGAAGGTATCTGAATATTCTTCTCAGAAAGCTAAGGATGTGGAGATTTTACACTAATAATTCTTCCACATACATATATATACACATGTATCCTCTAAAATCAAACTATGAATAAAACCTCAATAGTATAAATATGCAATAGCTTGTCATTAAATCCTAATAAGGCTCAGTTGAGGGGGGGAAGAGTGAGGGACAAAAGACAGTACATCTAATGAAGAAGCATTTCTCTTTTAGCTGTTTGCAGAATGTTGGAGCACAAAAAAGCCAGAAACAGAATAGGGAAAGTATTTGTGAACTGGGGATGCCCCCATGAAATGCACAGAATTGTTCAGTGTTGAGGAATATTCCAGCTGCTGGTGGCAGGGTGGGCTGCACGTTGTGCCCTGGCTGGGGGGAAGTGACTGGAGCCCCAGGGAAACAGCTCTGAGTGCCCTTCTACACTTCAGTGCTTTTCAACAGTTGCTCCATGTCAACCAGCAGCCTCCAGCATTCAGGACTTGGTGAGATCCCTGCAAGGGAGAGTGTTCTGTAGGTTCACTGGCAGCCTACATTGCATCTTCTTCGCTGGTTGGTGGACCCGCAGATTGCATCAATGGATTTTAAAGACTTTATTTTAATCTCTGGTATATTTATCAGTATTAGACATACTGTGTTTAATGTTGCTGATTCCATTGTAGTGCTTGCTGTTTGTTTGATCTGCTGCTTATGTGTGTTATCCATCTGCTTCTGAACATTTTATCACATCTTTTGCAAACAACTGAAGACTTAAGAGTTGATTTGGAGATCTTTGAGAAAAACTGCATTGGGCAGGGAGCTGGAGAATGTAATGGAAGAATGCTTTAAATCCAAGTTCAAAAACTGCTGTTCAGTAAAAAACAATGAAGAGACTGTTAAGGAAAATTATTCTGCTGATCTTCCAAACCTTTACATTTTAGATTGTATATTTTAGTTGTGACAATCAAGTAAAAATTTTGTTTTAAATAGAGAAGAAGCTGGGTATCACACCTTTGATAGAATTGGCGGCACCTCAGTACATGCTATCACTTCTAAAAGAACCTTAGCTTTCCCTATCTTAACAAGTGATATTCCCCCTCTTGTGGAAGGACACATTACAAAAACTATCATAAGCATCTTTTTCTTGTTAGACCATTTGGGAATTCTGTTATTTTTCATGAAACATTTTTGATGCTGTCAGAATCATCCATATAATCACTATGTACTACGTATGCCTGGCTGAGAGCCCTCTGTCAACTACTCTTGCCACAGCCATCACTGGAAGTAAAAAGAAGTGTGAAATAGCTTGTGTGGATACAGACTCTTTAGAAAGGACAGTGGGAAGGTGAGGAGCAGAGGCTTAGTGTAGTGCTCGTCTGTGGGACAGGTGATGGGTCTCTTCATATCTTATGGGTCAGGATCAGAGCGGTGCTGTAGTGGTTTCGTTTGCATGTCTTACCTTCTGTGAGACAGGAGATATGGAGGAATGCAAAGCAGGCTTAAAACTTAAAGAATATGAGAAAGTTTATTAACAGAACTAAAAGAAAAAAAAAGAAATAATAAGAAATTAAAGCAAACCCTCCTTTCCTCCAGCACCCCCCTCCCTTTTACCCTTCCCAATCAGCACAAAGGATAACAAAACATGTTTCTTGGTCAGCATTTACAGTTCTTAAAAGTCTCTCTACTATTTAAGGAAACAGAGGTCTTTCGCTTCTCGTGGTTCCCAAACTGCACCAGCCAGTGGTCCCGCCCGGAATATCTGCCGCCGGGAAAAACATCTCTCCCTTGGAAAGAAATCACAGTTTCTTCCATACTGCATTGTTACCATGGGCCACACATGGGGTCTCAAGTTTAAGGATGAGAAAATTCCAGCCTGAAAACAACAGCTCTCTTCTTCACAGAAATTTTTAAAAGTCTCTCACAACCTCTCACAGCTTCTGGGTAACCAGGCACGGTCACCTTTGTTTTCTCACACAGGCTGCACACAGAATTTTCCATTCCCCCATGCCTTTAAATGGATTACAGAGAAAAACAGTTTGGGATATTACAGTTCCTACCACAGTCTGCAGAAAGCAGTTTTAAGCTCCGTGCGGCAAAGCGCGACTCCGCCCTCTTTCTTCCCCGCCGCCATCTTCAGCTTCACTCACTTTCTCTTTCTGTCTGACCTTGAAGATGCCATGATGAAGAGTCTTCGATGTTCAGGCTTTATGGTAGAAAAAGCCTCACTCTCTTTGTGCTGCTGGCTGCTCGATGTTGTCTCTCAGCTCCATCGGCTCCCGCCGAGTCTTCGCGGGCCACGTGGGGGGGTGGGGGGAATGGAGTCCTCAGAAGCCTCAGCCGGGTGGTCTCAGCTATTGCAGCAATTATGGCTGTTCCTCAGCTGCCCGGGGCTCTGAGGGGCTCTCCCGCAGGCACCCAGGGCTGTGCCCCAGTGCCGGGGCAGGGGAGGCCCGAGGCCGCTCCGAGAAATGAAGCCCCGGAGCCCATCTTCCCCCGCTCCCCATGGGAGGCTTCAACCCGGAAAAAAAGGGAACTTCCCGTGTCTCCACAGACTTAAATGTGGAAATTTCGAAAAGCGCTACTGGTTAAAAGATTTGTCCATCAACTCAGGTTCAACCTACCACAGGTGGTGTAAGTAGGCTTCTTGGCTCCCTGTTACACACCAACAAATGTATTTCATATTTTTATTAAGTTTACTAATAGTGTGGGCATTTTACACAGTTTTGAGCTCCCTGGCCAACTCCAGAGCCTTAATCTAAAAATAAGGCAAAGCAGACTTAAGTTTGAAAACTTTTGTTTGGTAAATACATTTGATTATGAAATCTCAGTAAATCCTGTGTCTGAAATGCTGTATCTTTTCACTGCAAGACTTCTTTGTGCTTTTGAAGAAGAACATACAAGATAGGTTGTTTGTACAACATACGAAAGCAAGTCTCAGTAGAGGATTTCTGGTAGTCTCACTTCTCACGGTGTGTAGTCCACATCACAGTGTTGCATGTACCATCAAAGTTTGTCTGATGCACAAACTAAGATATTGCTGCCTTCCTAGGGTGGCCTCTCCAAAACTCATTAAAAATGTTTCGTAAGTATTGAAATAGTCTTTATAAATTTCAAATGCATTGGTATGCAACAGTTTGCAGAGGACATGAAAAAAATAATTTTGCTTAGCCCTATCCCTGGCAGTGTCCAAGGCCAGGCTGGATGGAGCTCTGAGCAACCTGGTCTGGTGCAAGGTGTCCCTGCCTGTGGCAGGGGCGTTGGAACAAAAAGATCTTTAAGGTCCCTTCCAACCTAAACCATTCTATGATTCTATGATCATTTAAAGGACTCAAATCAAATATGTATTTTAATAAGGGGGGGAAAAAATCCAATCCTGTACTATATACTGTAAAAATTGATGAGAACTAGTGACTATTATAATAGAATCTAAATAAACAGGCCAAGAAGAGAATAAACTGGTAAAAGTATAGAACTTCTATTTTATTTGTTAAAACACTGTACATATTAATTATATATCATTAAGAATAAACTCTCAGTAAATCTTAATTGAAGAGCCTAAAAATTATTAAAGTAACTTTACTTCTAATTTTGCATATAGTACATCTCAGAAACATTTCCTTTTGAAGTGAGGTAATAGAATAACCTGTAACTATACCGAGTAACTCAAATTATATTTTAAATTTTGAAACTAAGATTCTGCATGTTGCTGTCATGCACATGGACATACAAAAATATATAGACATGTAAAACCTATATGCTACATATGTGGTACTTTCTTCAGTTCATTTTCTAAAGTAATGCAATAGTTAAGCAAATTTCTGACATCAGGGCTGAAAGTATCCCTGGGACACAATGCACATGATATTCTGTTCATTCAGTTAATGGCTTCAAGGATAGTTTAACCAAGTATTACTGGCACACAATGCACATGACATTCTGTTCCTTCAATTAATCGCTTCAAGGGTGGTTTAATTAAGTATTTGAAGAACTGTGCACCAAGATTAAAGATATGTATTGAATAACTTTTTATCTCGTAAATATAGTAACCTGTTTTTATAATAGCATAAATCGAAAAGCAAGGTGGTGGATGTGAGGTGGGAATATGGATTTCAAAGCTGGGAAAAATATTCTTGAGAAGGTTATCAGTGGCCTCAGTAACACATTTTAAAACTGAGCAAGTACCTTCCAACAGCTGGTTTACAAAATACCAAAATTTAATCACACTTTTCTAAATGCAGTGTAAAACAAGTGAGTAAACATGAAGCATGATTTTCGTAGAATATTTTAGTTTTAAAGGGATGTCTGGTGGTCCTCCAGACTGACATCCAACTCAAAGCAGCACTACTTTCTGATAGAGCAAATTATTCTGTCTTTTGTTTTACAAGCATCATCTTATGTGTGGAAAAAGGGGAGGGAAGGCAACTGAGAACTCTATAGACACAGTCAGAAGATATATATTAAGATGATGTATGTTTTATTTATAAGATGATGTGTGTTTGCTTCAGGCTGCAGGTTCCTTGTTTGTGTGTCCATGCCAGTCAAGGGGACCACTCTTCTCAGAATTTTTTTATCTGAAGAATTCCCCAATCTCAGCTGAGTTTTCCAGCTTCTTCAGGCTCAGTCTCCTAGGTCATAGTGAGTGAGCTGTTTGCTTGGGGTTTTCTGATCACTTTGATTGGCAGAGCCAGCTGACAGACCAGAACAGCTTTAAAGGCATTTCTGCTTATTCAGCCTATTTACAATACTGGTGTATTGTATTCAGTAGAATTAACTCACCTGATGCTTACTCCTTCAGACAAGTCTTTCATTCTATCCTTATTGTTAACTCTGCCTTTCTTGTATGAGCTATCATGCTTCGTGCTTTTCAGATAAATCATTTTATTGGAAAATAGCTGAAGAATTGCAGAGACTGAAATCTCCTTCTGCTGGGGACTGTGTGAGTTACTGAAGAATTGGGTATCAATTGTTGCTTGAGACTCTCGGAGCTCTCAGCTGTGTACGCTGGCGGTTGTGAGCACACTCCTGGTGAAGAAATCTGCTTACCATGTTTGGGCAGATGGGGAGCAACTATCCTTCATTTTCTGCTTGAATTTCAGTTTGTCATTTTTAGTTTGCAGTTTTCCACTTCCAGGAATCTTTTCATGATCACACCTCCCTCCAGTTTAGCAGCAGCTGCACATCTCATTAAAGCAGTTTCTATTTCTTGCACCTCTTTAATGAAGGTGTTACAAGACTAGACTGGACTGGACATTACTAATGGACTTTGTCACACAGCATTAGCTACCTCTCTCAGAAGATGCCTCGAACATTTGTAATTCTCCCTGAGCCTTTCTACATCATGGAACACCAGTCCCAATGAGCATGGAGTGTTTCTGACACACTTTGTTACATAGCATCAAATACTGTGCTAGTTGGACATAAACTACCCAAGTTATTACACCGAAATTTCTCATTTCATAGGCCTTTCACTGCTTTTGAAAAGACTTCTCCATCTCAGAGTAGGTAGTGATTTCTTTGCATGTGCAACTCTTGCTGTGACTGCCAGTAAGAGTTCCACCCATACCATGTTTTTTTTCAAAATCTGGACTTCATCCATGAGTATCTGGTCTCAGGCCAGGGAGTTAATATCAAATAGTTTGCAGCAGAAACTCTCTGTTATAACTCATAGAGTATGTAGTGAAAAGAGTGACTTGGAAATGGAATGTCCTAAATTCCTTGGCCATCTCCCTCAGCCACCTAGTCCCCAAGACACATTTGCACTTTTATTTACTTTCTGAAGCGCTGATAGCCCTAATTCTTCCCAAGATCCTCTTAAAGTTATGGAATTTTGGGAGTAAAAGATTTGTGTGTTGGATAATGAACTTTCGACCCCATATGAAATGATGTAACACAGTTAAAAACTGCTCTTGAAAGAGACTGAGGTGGATATGCCTCATTCCAAATGTGGGTGACTTAAAGGGTCCCATTACGGAAAAATAAATGAAGCTTCATACTCATAATTACTTTAGCTGACATGTTTAGCTGAGCAGCAATAAAACATACATCATCTTAATATACATGGTTAGTCTTGCCAATGATTTATACCATGCAAGCTGAAATTACCTCACCCAGTTAGACGGAATGAAGTCAGTGCAAAGCAGCTAAGGATAATTAAGCTAGACAAAGTGGCAAGTAGGTTTTTCACTGCTTAATATATGCTATTATAAATTATTTAAATACTAAAAGATAACATGAAATTCCTTTCTTTTAACCATAATTGGTCCTGCTGTGGATGTGTTAAAACAAAAAAGATATTTCAGATATTTCATAACAGTGAATAAGCATGGTTTTATTTCATTTGGAGAACTGTATTAGAATGTGCAGATTTTAGGCTAAGAAATATCTCCAGCCTTGACATTCTTCTGATAAATCATGGATGCAAAGCGACAAAGAAGAGAACTTTGCTATTTAGGGTGTGTGTGTGAATACACTTCTGTCTGGACTACTTGGGAGAGAACATTTTTGTTTAGGTGTGTTTCTTGCAGTCTTTTCTAATCTGAGAGAAGTCAGCCTGGTGATGACAGGAACTGAGAATCTTTGTAATAAGAGAAAATAAAATTGTGTATTCATCTACCTTTTCTATTTAAGATGATTATTCTTTAGATAAAACACACAGAATTTATATTCATTGGAATATTTTCAAGCATTTTAGCATAAAAGGAGATAATTATATTTCATTGTCTAACAATACCCTTCTTTTAAATTTGGCCCTCAGGGCAGTTTTTGTAGCATCATTGTGCAAGAAGGGCTTGTAAGGTTCATGTACTTTTTAAAGTACTCCGCAATGAAAATCAGATGAGCAATTTCACTTAGAAAAAAGGGTAAAAAAATCCCCAAGTACTTGTTCAAACCTAAAATTTAGTGGAAAAGAAAATCCATATGTTTTAAAATATTTTGTCATTTTTTGTCATTTTGTGACATCTTGAAGCAATACCTTAGTCCAAGATTTCAAACAGAACATGGTTGGCTCTTTAGTCATGGCTATGCAGTTGCTTAAGGCCACCAGCACTTATGTTCTGTGTGCCAGTGAACACAGGAAAACATAAATGTCTTCAAAGCAAAGGCCTGATTTAATAATCTGTTTCTGGTTTCTCCTAGCTTTGTTTATGACTGAGTTGTAAAGAATATGCTCCTATGCAAGCCTGATTTTTATGAGGTGTTGTGAATTAAATTTCTATGCTGTCATTGGAACACAGGTGCATCTTTGTGCTTGTTACACAGGACACCAATTTGCTGTGGTAGATAAGGTCATAGAGGTTAAATGTTTTGTCTGCAATATGATGAATTGTACAACAGGAAAGAGAATTGCATTACACAAAGATGCAGGATGAGAAATTGAGATGGAGTTGCAAATCTCTAGGAAGCATTTGGATGCTCAGTACTGAGAAACAGGAATTCCTGAACCTGCTCAGCATGAGCATAAATATCTGTGGAAGTAAATGAATTTGAAAGTGGCCAAAGTATCTGGATTTTAAAACTGTTATTTTTCTGGTTCTGGATGATCTTAGCTAAGAGGATTTACAGTACTATTAATTGAAGGACTGAATATTTGATTGGATTCTTATACAGCTGCTTAACTAAAGGCTTCATTCTGGTTTATAATTTATAGTTTCATAAAGCATTTTAAAGACATCAAATACAAATGTGTTTTGGGTCCCAGTGTAGGCGATGGAAAGGAACATTGAGGATGGTCAACACCTCGGAAAACCAAATCTCTTAAGAGCCATTTGAATGTGGAACTACTCTCAGTCAACAGTAACAACTGGATTTCACAACAACTTAAACAACTTGCCAGATGGATGCTGCTTATATTCCCATTTCTGTAGACACAGCTGACATTGCGAAAAGAGAATGAGAAGCTTGAGGATCTGTTTACAGCATCTGTATTGGGCTTACCTTGTTCTTACTTGGCAAGTTGTCACTGTAGTAGCTAGCACGGAGAGAAAACCAACACAGATTTGGACCAGGAAGAAAGGTGAAGAAGAAGTATCTTTATTTAATTAATTCAACTAGTCTTATACATTAGTATTCTAGCATGGAATAAAGTCATTGGACCTTAAGCCGTCCACCTCCTGAAGTGATTGGTCAGTTCTCCCAACACCCATTCCAAAATATTTCTCTAGTCAGTATCATAACAATTCTACAAACAATCTGCAGGTGCAAGATAGCAAAGTTAGTTTATAAAACCCATACCATTGTTTCTAATAGTTTGCATGGGAAAGACAGAGCTCTCATGAAATGCTGCAGCCTCACAAGATGCTGCAGAAAGCTGGAAAGTTTCTCTGCTAAAGCTTTTTAGCATCTACAGCAAGTCATCCATTTCATGGAGCTTGAGAGTCGTGGAATTGTCATGGTTGGAAGGGATCTCCTGAGATCGTCTAGCATAACCCCCCTGCTCAGGAAATTTAAATCTCTTGGCATATGTCCTGGTTTTGGCCCAGAGCAGTGGGAGGGGGAGTAGCCAAGACCTTAATGTTACTCAATACCAACTTGTGTCATTGCCAGGGGTGGGGGAAAGTGATTCTCTCTTGTTTCCAAGATGAAGTACATTCTTTTCCAGTGGGAAAAAACAGAGTTGTGGGGAAGAGTCAGATGGCATTTGTCATGGTTTTCTGTGTGAATTGTTTCTTTGTCTTATACTTTTTGTTATTAATATTGTTGCTGTTACTGTTCGTTTTCTTATCTCATTGCTATTTCCAGTAAGTTGTTTTTAACTTAACCCATGATTTTCACCTTTTGTGCCTCCAATTCCCAACTCCATCCCTGGGATAGAAAGGAGGAAGGGAAGGAGGGAAGGGTGAGCAATCAAGCAGTGTCTGGTTTGGGAGAGTCCTGGTGGGGGCACTGAATTGGGGACTACCATTCCTAAACCACAACAGTATGTTAGCTATGGATAGAAATCACATTTGGTTTCTGAAGGTGTTAAACTGAATGTTGAATAGAGAGTAATATTAACAGTGTCTTGGATTTTGAAGTAAGACATTACCACTCTGCTGGATGCATCACATGTCTGGGACCTTGCTGGGGAAAGCAGGGAGGAGGCTGCTGCAGCCCACTGCCAGGCTCTCTGCTGGACCCCGCTTGGTGTGCATGGCTCGAAGAAACAACTTCTATCCTTCATGTGCTCCTCTCATTTTAGAGTTTCTGAAGCAAACCGAGGGCAGTTTGTCCAGCTCAGGAGGGCAATATTTGCACAGAATGGAAGTGAAGGTATGTGTAAGTGTTTAAGAGTGCAGCATGAGGATTTTTAGGGATTTGTGGGGATGGAAAAACTTCTGGGATAGCATTGGAGGACTGAGTATGCAGAAAAAGGCAGAACTGATGTAACCTTATCCATACTGACTTTTGGCTCTGGTTTTTGAAGTGAAATCTCCTCCAAACTTTGCTCAGTTTGCAGCCCAAAAGATGCAGGGAGTAAGTGAAAAATGAAGCACTATGGACACTGAAGGGTCTGATGCACAAGTTCATTTTCTGGCCCTCAGTTACTTATCAGTGTGGATATTTTCCATGAAGTCCAATCCTAGTTAGAATATTATTTATACTGCAGTATAAATAACAAATAAATAATAAATTAATTTCTTCTTCCTAAATTAAAAATAATCTAAGTTGTCTTCTTGATTTCAGAAAATGTGTATTTTCTTCAGCAACATTACTGTCCACTCCTTGCTCAGGGTTGCATATGACATGACAGATAACAATGGTCCTCTCCTAAAGATCTCTACATTTAAATATTAATCTTGAAGACAAAATTTAAGTGTAAATTGTGCTGTTGGAAGCCTTTGTGCCTTCAAAACCATTTAGAAAGAACCAACACTGTACAGAACATCTGACAGAAAAAGGATTCATCAGTACTAGGGGTATAGATTTGTGGGAAGTACTTTCAAAACATAGGTGTTACACTGGTGTACCTTCAGAAAAAATGTGCAGCACCTCTTATTTTCAGAAGAAAATGAAAGTAAGCTGAAATGTGCACCTGCTAGTATAGAGACAATGCTGTGCTCCTACCCAGTGTAATCATGGATTGGATGCTGTTGCTGTGCCATAGAGCAAGCAGGGAATGCACTCACTAGATCAATCAGATTGCTCTCTTTGGTATTGTTTACAATAATTGTTAATTAGTTTCCTAGGATAGTACCTCATTTGTGGTCAAAATAAAATGTACACCAGATGGAGAGAAAATGAATTCCAAAGCAATAATCTATTCATATACATAATTATTCCTTGTAACTCTGTAATGGTAGTGGTTTTGGCTGTTTAAACTCCAGCAACAGATAGATCAAGCAGATGACATTGTTTAAACATTATTCAGGGTTTTATTGGATAAACCATAAACAATTGATATATGATTGCTTTTTGACTGGCTTCTTTCATGTGTTTTAATTTGATATTGTGATAAACATTTTTTTCATTTAGAGACTTTGAGTTCAAATTTTAAAGTTGCAGAAAATGTTTGGATGTGCTTGAAGTGTTATTTCTAATATGTTTCAGCATTTTTGCTATAAGTCCTACCTTTCCTTAGTTTTTAAATTGGCTTTTAAAATGTGATGTTTGGATGTCTTGATTTAGAAACAAATACATTCTTAAATGAAGACAAAATATTAGGTTTGAAGTGTTTGGAGAGTTTTATGCTTGTTGTTTTTTTTCTGGAACAACTTAAAGAGTCTCTTAGACCTCATGGAAAATAGCGAGAAAACATGAATAACTTTAGAAATGCCATATTTGTATTCTGTCCATGTTTTTATTCCTGTGGATTATTTCATTTGGAATCAAGATTATTTGTTACTTTCTTTTATGCTAAGAATCTGATCATTCATGTCATTTCTCTCTCTCCTGAAATTAGAGGGTTTTGTTATTTCTCATCCTTTTGAAACAATCATATTTTTACAAAGACAAAACTGATTCAGGAAACATATTCCTAAGTAGGTAATTAGTAAGTAATTTCAGTGGGAATCTCGATGTGCTTGAATTTAAGGATGTGCCTAGAAAGCTTCTTCAACTGATCCAAATTTACTTATTTTGAAATAATTCTAGTATGTCTACTACTTCTATAGTAGATAACTTTAAGGATAAGTAAGTCAAAGTTCCATAAACAGGTGAGGATTTTTTTTCTTATGTGGATACTCTTTTGTGTTTAGAATAAGGGATTGCTGGAATGCAAACATTTCTAGAGACTTTTGGCTCTGTGATGCAGCCTATGGGGGCTTTGGGCTTGATCTTTTTGCTTTGAGCAATGAAACTGACTGAGAGATGAACTTCTTTCATACTACTGTACAAACTGTGAGGGGTATCGTGGCAATGCTCTAAATATTCTGTCACCTTCCTGAATCAAAACATTTCAGTAAGAGTATGTTTAAAGAACACTTAATTCTATTTTGGTTTCTAGGTAGAATAAAAATGACAAACTAAATTCATATCCCCATCCCATTAAGAGGACATTAAGTGGGCTGTGGTAGGTGCCCAAATATATGGAGGTGACAAAACCAACAAAACCAGAGCTGGTCAGGGGATTTTATTTGTGCTTTCCCTTTAAAGGTCTTTGGAAATCAACATTTTATATGCAATCAGATAGTAGTCCCAAATATAAGAAGATCAGACTATTTTCATAGCTGTCTAGTCTATAATATAGCATTAAACATGATATTAAAGCCAATTATTTAAAATAGGTAAGGAGATCCTGTGAAGGTTTTTTTTACATTCAACTTATTTATGTAGTGTATATAATGCTTTTCCATTGGGTACAGGATAAATCAAAATCCATCTATGACAAGGAGAAAAGCATATTACTGAAGATTATATAATGCTGTCATAGAGCAAATATTCACATGGGCACTGGCACAATGTCTTGTCTGTGTAGGAAGGCATCCACACATACAGGTTAAACATTTAGAAACCTTGGGAAAGTAAATGCTCATAGATAATTCTGTAGAACATTAAAAATTATCTGTAATATATGTGTAAAAATTGTTCTGTCCACATTTTATTGTTAAATGCAGACATTCACACTGAAATATTTGTTCTGTTTTCTTTTTCAAAAGCAGTTTCATTACAGCAGTGCTTCCTGATTGATATTATATGGGCATTGGTTTAAGTTGTTGACTTTTTAAATAACACAATTTACGAATAAGGCAACATCAAAATGATAGATATTAATTATACAGGCAGATAGAATAAGTCTCTGATGGCAGACAGGGGCCTCATTTGTCAGCCACTGGGTTCTAAGATAACTTGAGGCAGCAGAAGGTCAAAGAGTTGGAAAATGGAGTCATGGTGCAGTGAAGTGGATGCTGTCTCTGACAGCTGCCCAAACCTTTGGGCTCCAGTGTAGGTTCTCATTACTCCTTCATAGTTCTTTCCAGTTTGTGTAAAGGATGGTCACGAGACATTTCACTGCTTTATCTTCTCATGAACTGCTGACTAACATTTGCTTGTTCCTTTTATGGATGGACAGAGAGTATCTGAAATGGAAGAGAGGATCTTGCATAGAGCTCCTCTGTCCATCGAGACCAAAATGATGGTTGTATATGACAAATTGGTGTCAGTACAGGCAGGTGAAATTAGTCTTGTTTCTCATCCAAAATGCATAATTAAGCATGCTGGATTTCTTTGAAGTCTGCAAAGGTCTGAAAAGTCTGTCTGAGTTAATCAAAGTTTCTCCCTCTCATTCTGGTAACTAAGTTTTCTGTAGAAATTGTCTGAGGTGTTTCGAAGCAAGTTGTTTTTTCTTTAATTGCTGTATCTTGGTGGAAGTTTGCCCTCTCTCCAGTGAAGTCCTCTTACAATTTCAGCTGTGGCAAAATTAACTCAAAGTAATTATAGTTTGAAACAACAAATATGTGCTATATATACACCTTATTTTACACAGTGTTCTGCCCAATGTCTAACTTACAAATATTGCATATTTCTGAATGAATGATTCGTGGGAAGTAATTCTAAACTGGGAAAGTGTGAAGCTGGTCTGTGATTAAGAAACCCGAGTGAATAATTGCATCAGTGCATTTGAGCACATGGGGACAGGTTTTAAAAGGATGGAAGGGAAATGCCTGTATGGAATATGGGAGTCAGAACAAAGAAATCTTGCATAAGAGGAGGAAAATTATTTTTAAACCAGTGTAAGAGAAGACAAAGGCAACACAAGAGCTAAAAAGTCTAGATTTTAGGAGTAGCAATGGAAAAGGAAATATGAGGGAGAAAGAAAAAAAATGGTTTAGTCATTTGCAAAGATCGGGAACTTAACAAAAGCAACTGCTAAGCACCTGACTCAGCAAACTATCCAGCCATATGCTCAAGTGCGTTTTTACTTAACAAAGCACTCCACAGTCAATTAAGCAATCACTGGGGTCAGGAGAAATCTTTCCAAAACAGCTATGAGAATTTAATCTCTTAGATTTTATTCCTTTTTAATTTAGTAACATGTAGGTTTTGTGTTCCCATTGTTTATGGGATTAGACAAAATGAGGCTGAGACAATGATAAAGATTTTTATAGTTTCTATGTAAAATTTTAAATGTGTATATAATGAAAAGCACTGTCTTCCTGATTACTTCACAAAAAGTATTTGAAAAAGTTGCATCAATCGCTGGATTTCTGTTTTGGAAATACATCTTAAAAATACAGGGTTTGAAGTATGTGGGAGAGAAAATTGGCATGAAATTACCCCAGTTGCCTCTACTCCCTCTCCATGACAAGGAAGAGTGGTAACTTCCTAAAGTTTGGAGCTATCTAGGACAAATATTGATTATTTGGGAAAATGTAAATTTCTGCTACAGTTGTTCAGCGGCAGTGGGGCATTTCTCTTGCCCTGATGAGCATCCCTGCTCCCTCAGACAGCACACAATGGTGTATGCCACCCGTCTCTATCAGCTCTCCTCCACCCTCTAGCTGGTGCCATGTTCATATTGCTAGGAAAAACAAGAAATACTATGTTGTGTGATGCAGGTAATTGCCTTAGAGACCCAGGAAAGGGATCATGTTCAAAACCTTGAGATGTTTACTGAGACTACCTACCTAATTTTCTATTATCTATGGTTAAATTGTTTAATCTAAGTAACAGCTGATAATTAAGAAAGCACAAAATTATGGCCTTTTCTTCATCAATGAGGTCATTAGCAATCACACCAGAAGAGAAAAAGAGCATATCTTAATTAGCACGTGAGGCAGCACTATAAAGACAGAATGCATTTTTCAAGGTCACCTAGAAGAGATTTTTTTTGCTGTAAACATAGATCAGTAAAAATTAGGACAAATTGTCCAAATCATGGAGTCCAGGACATGCAAGTATGATCGTACACAGAATTACTTTTTTATATAATCAATTGTATAAAATAGTACACAGTTGCATAAAACGGACTAGTAGCAGCATTTGGTTGGGTTTTCTTCTCAATTATTCAATAATTTTATGCAAATTAAAATGGACTGTGGTTTGGGATTTGGGGAATATGGATGTGTGTAGTGGGCATTTTGAATAAAATATATGGACTCATCTAGATGGCATATATGAATGAGCAATCTCTCTCTCTCTCTTTTTTTTTTTTTTTTTAGTACATTTTAGTGGATTCTTAAGCACCTGGCATGTGAGTCATGGTGTTCTCAGTTACCCAGCACCAGTGTACCAGTGGGTTGTTTTTGTTCCTACACTTCGGAAGAAATTGCTGAAGGAGTAGCAACGTTCCTGATTTCAGGGCACTTGGCAGGTATACCGGGAGATTTAATTTGAGATGTTTCTACATTTTTGGAATTTATAATTATTATATTTTTATAACCTATGGATGCATGTATGAGGAAATTTAAAATACATTCTTTCAAACTTAATTATTTTATGTGTATCTAGTCACTAAGTCCCAGGCGAGGATGAGAGATTTTTGAAGTAAGCAAAATAGTTCAGTGCAGCTGTTTGTTGTGTGACATTTCTGAGGTTATTGTCTTGTAGTAGAGAAGTGGTTTAGAAAATTAATGTTCTTATGTCTCTATATATCTTTCATGCTTATTTCTGGAACTAGTAAAAGTCGATGTTACAATTCGGATTATTATTAGTACAGATCTTTTTGTCTACTCTTTAATTTGGCAGCAATGGATTTCCTGTATACTTGCTGATGATTATTAAGTCAGTTTTGGCAAATGAAAACTTTGGGGAGAAAAATCATTGCAGTCTTTTTGGTCTCAAGTTTGAAGAGTAAGCCCTTTTTTAATTCAGTATCCACTCTGCATTCTTCAAGTGAAAGTTTCTGTTAAGTGTGCAGACTACAAGGTAGTGGTCTCATATCTTTTCAGATATTTTAAATTACGAAGAGGAAACAAAGGACTGTGTAGATATGTTAATACTTTTAGATTATCTATTTTCAAGAACTGTTTTAGCTTTCCCACAGGCTGCGTGGAATTTGCTCAGCTGTGATCTTGGAATTCTGTCTATCTCTGAGGGCAGGAAGATATTAGCTACTTAAATACTAAATTTTAATTATTACACTTCATAGGCTTTCCTGTTTGAATGGCTGTGCTATCTGTCATGTGCTGTAAAATCTATTACCACTGTGATTTATACTATGACAGCCTACAGATCTGGATTAATATGCTGCTTTATAAATACTCTGTTAACTTAGTTTCCTCAGTGAGGTAATTAAATATCTGTTTCAGCTGGATGAAATTAAGCTAATGAATGAAGTATATGGACACTCTAAAATTGTAGGTTTTTCTGATTAATGCTTTCACTGACTGATGTGTCTCTCTAAAATACTTAACAGCACCACAGTTTGTTGTAAGAGAGAGTAGAAATGAGGCACTTAGAGGTTTTTGCACTGGGAGAAAAGAGTGTGATAAGATATCTTATCACAGGATGCAAAATAAGGGATTTCATCTGCCAAAGGGTCTGGAGGCAAGATATTGCTGATTATTCAGATAGTGATATCCTCTCTCTTTAGAGTGTCAGAACAAAAAGCTTTCTATGGAAGAAAGGTTATGTATTTCTGGATAATCTGTGATTTTGTATTCATTCCACCGCCATACGATGATGTAACCCTCATTAGAGAGGAGTGCAGTGAGGGGGTCAAGCACAAGAACAGTTTGTCCCTCCTGAGCAAGGTCCTGAGCAACTTGATCTGGCTTTGAAGTTATCCATTCTTTGAGGAAGTGTTTGGATGAGATGGCCTTCAGGTGTCCCTCCCCTCTTAAATTATTCTATGCTTCTAAGGATATCTGGAGATAAAGTCCTTCAGGAATGCTTGTTTCATTATACTAGTTCCCAAATTGTTCTCTCATGAGACGAACCACAGTCAATCAGCACCTAAATGTTCCATGGTTGGTGACACTGTGTTCACTCAGGTAAATGGTAACTTAATGAGTTGAACTTCTTGCACGTAGTTACATTTTATACCTATCTACTGTTTGTCTATCTTACAAGACTGTTGTACCTGAGTTCCAGGGAAAATAGAGCCCTGTCCTGGGAGGTGTTTAGGAAACTTTCCTGTCTAACCATCCCGGAGCCACTCAAGCAGCCACAGTGCCACCACCTGAGCTGGGACTGAGACCCCTTCACACAGGGAGGCCCCAGTGACCTGATGGGTGTCCTGCACGACTCCCTACACACTCAGACCAGGTTTTCTTACTATCTCAACCCCAGGTTTCCCATATCAGAGTCTTAGACCTCTGGATCCTTAAAGTAATTTAATCATGGTGCAACAACAGAATAACAGATTGTGCCGAGAAGTGGAGCCTGAATAAAGGACGACCTGGGGCTATTATAACCTTACCTTAGGCGTGCAATTGTCTGGGGTCTTCCCGCTGGTTCACTGGCTCCTGCTGTGTCTCTTAGCATCAGGTCACCTGGCTGGTGCCACTGCCCTTTGCAGTCCATGGCCTCCTGCCACCCAGAGCTCAGCTGTCACTGCAGCTGCACCCCAAGCTACCTGCACTGACTGTATTCTTCAACAGGATCTCAGGTTTGGCCCTCCCAGCTGCCTCCGTGCCTCAGTGTCCCACAGCCTCTGGTGGGCCAGGTCTCAGCACCACCGCTTACACATTAGGTCTCAGACATCAGGATGGATATTCTTCAAGCTATGTTTAAATGCTCAGTACCCACTGAGTTGAAATTAAAGGATATCTGGAGTGAGCAGAGACTTTGAATCTCATTCTCTGGAGGTCAAGGCTAGAAGTGAAACCAGTGAAGAGCTACTTCTGTGATGCGGTTACTCCATTCCACAGGCTGCTGAGCACCGACTAGCCAGTAAGATATGCAAGGGAATGGGTCACTTGAGTTTGAATTTTTTGGTTTCCTAAGATGAAAAGTTCTCCTTTATTTGTGTGGATTATAGGCTTGTTTGTGCACTTAATAATCAGAAAATCTGGTTTACTCTCTCTGTTGTAACATTTGGTTAAGTGAAATAATATGAAACCTATGATTTAAATATTTTTTCAACATGTGTTTTTGAGGTTGAAACCTTAAACAGCATCTCTCTTGCACAGACAAATCTGTGTCAAGGGTAAGGGGTTACCACAAAATATTTCTGTTAGATGCCAGTGTATGTGTATATAGATTTATGTATTTTGGCTATCAAGATGTGTTCTCAAATGTAAGAGTTCTTAAATCTGTTTCTAGTCTATTCTGTGACACTTAACCCAGTTTAAAAAGGAAAAAAATAAGGTCTCTTTTACCAATTTGAAGGTATTCTTCAAATAGCTGCTAGAAACAGCCTTAAAGGAAATGAAAAATTACATTTTCTTTACAAATATTTTCCATAAGAAATGGACATTATTGCATTTCTTATTCTCATTTTAGATATGCTAAAATTATCTAATATAACTTGCCAATAATTTATTTTTTTAAAAATTCATTAGCACCAGTATGGCAATTTATTAGGAGACAGCTGTAAGGATCTCATCAGGAATAGAGTTTAAGAGGATGGCTGCCTTATTACGTTATTTTTTTGCCTGTTCTACACTCCCTTTGTCATTCATTAGATGTGCTCAGAGCAGACTGTGCCTGAGTATTATGAGCTCCCATGGTTCAGTACCTTGCTAATCTATCAGTGGATCTCCTGTCTTAAATTTCTGACCAGTAAACACATTTGAAATGTAGAGAGTAAACCTTTTTTTTGATATTACAGATATCTGATTTTCAACTAACTGTTTTAATAAACTATATACTTAATATCCAGTTCAAAACCCATCATGTCACAACACAGCATCAGATCGGAGCAGTGCTCTTGCGTCCTGCAATAACCAAAGGAAAATACCAGGAAAAGCCACTCGATGTCAGTGTTGCTTCACCGAGTTTTGCCTAGCACAGCATCCTTAAAAGTGCTGAAAATCCTGTTTACAGAGATTATGTTTAAGCCGAGCCCAAGCCTTTTGAGCCATGTCTGGCTTCCGTGTTGCCTCGATGCTACCGTCCCCATAGTCTCCTAAATATTCTGTATGATGAAGGGATGGAGATTACAGCTTTGTCTGTTTCATGAAGGGTAAGAATCATATCTTTGTCAGTTTAGGTCCACATTCAAGTATTTGGTGACTGAAATCAGGAGTACTTTTAAAGTTAATTATTACTGAAAATGCATTGCATCCAACCGTGGGAGATAAATTGGCAAGCCTTGGAGTTTGTGAATTTTGTCTGGCTTTGATGCAGCAGAATTTCAGAGGGGGAAGTTATTTAAATATCAGTAATAAATGATTTGCCTACTTACACATATGCTTCTTCTCTGCCTAGTGTTGTGGTTTAACCCAGGTTTATGTAATACATGTGGCTGATAACCCACTTTTTCACAAATTCTCAAAATTCAGGAATGCTGTTTTGAACAGTGGGGATTTTTATCACTGTTTTTATGTTGTTGCATTTGTCAGCACTCAGTTATAATTCCTGTAGCTTGTATAATATTCCCATATGCTGTGTTCTGCAATGTATGAACTACAGAATTTGGTCTCTCTAAATTAGTTCCTATCACCCTGTTTTTAAAATTTGACTTTCATTCCTATCCAGTTGTGCTTTGTCAAAATAGTTAAATTTTTTCATAGGATTTGCCTAGGAATTTTAGCCATAGTTCCTAAAGACACAAGCTTTATGTGACCAAGATTTTTGCCTGTCTTATTTTCCGAAGTCTTTCATTTAGTATCACCTTAATCCTTTAGCCATACTTAATTTATTTGACAGAAACAGAGCAGTACCAAAACTGAGTTCATAAAAATTGCTGGTCAGAATAGAGGACAAGGATGAATAGGAATTAGTTTCTGCACAGAATAAAAAGGTGAGGAAAGCTCAATCATTATATATTCATTATATATGAAGATCTAAATCATACATATGTTTTTGCCAGTGGCCAGCCAGAAAGGTGTGTGTAGCTTTGGATTAATAATAGCACATATTTCCCTTTTCCTTTTAGTGATGGAGGAAGTGAGCTGGATGCTCTGGGTGTTCTTGGGGAGCAAATGACCCACATCAGCAGGAATACAGGTTTAGTCATTTCACTCTGCTTTAATACTGGATATTTGCAGGTATTTAGTTAAGTGACCTGTCTTCCTGAGAAGACTGACAAAGAGCAAGTCACACTACAGAATCACAGTGTTTAAGGTTGGAAGGGACCACAGTGGGTCCTCTGGTCCAGCCTCCCTGCTCAAGCAGGGTCATCCCAGAGCACATGGCGCAGGATTGTGTCTGGACTGTTCTTGAATATTTCCAGTGAGGGAGACTCCACAGTATGGTCCATTATTTCCATCTATGCCTCTCTTAGGTGTGAATAACTTCATTTAAGTTCTATGAGCATATGTAAACATAACATAGTTTTTGAATTTGCCTGCCAGTTTATGTGAAGTCTAAAAGCAGTTCTCATGCAAGAATCCAAAGATTTCCTACAAAATCTGCTTCCATATGAAGTGGGGTTTAGGGCTTCTCTGTCAGAGTTTGCCAGAAACTTTTCCTTTTGAGGTCTAAGTTGGAGTAAGGTGTTAGTTTGTTGTTTTTTTTTTTAATCCCTTGAGACCAGAGCTAGAGAATCAAAACTCCTTTCTTCACATATCCACTATGTGTGTAAACTTCCCATGTATGCAAATGTTAGAGGAGCTGATGAAAATACAGACTGCCTCCACAGAGGCTACCCCATTTATCTTTGGAACCTGTTGTAAATCAGGTTTTAAAAGCCCACCATATCTGATCTATTCTATACTACCTGTATTCTAATTTTTGACTTATGGTAATTATCTTTTTAGCTTTGTACAAATATTCTACTAGAATTATATTTTTATGCATTTCCAGAACAAACAAACAAACAACTATGTAATCACTTGTAAATAGGTTTTACTTATATAAGATTATCAAAAAAGCTAATTGTGAAACATCTAATATTACAACAGTGTGTGTGAATACACTGACTTAAATGTATAACCAAATTTTCCTCATGCTTATCCTTTGGTGTTCCAGAAAATGGAACTTTATGCACTTGTTTCAGAGCAGGAGAGGGTCTCATAGTTCTGATAGCTCAGGTACATCATGATACAATTCAGCCTATGAAAAACCTGCATAGTCTGGGAGTGTATAGATTAAACATTTATAACTGACAAAAACCAGCTGATGGGAAGAAGTTTCAATATCATGTGTGTGATACAACATGTTTCCATTAGGATACTGATGTGTTCAAGGAAAGTGGATGGGTTTTCATGTTTCTTTAAGATTGAAAGGTTGCAATATTGTGTAGTGAGGTATAGGTTTGTGGTTATACATACCTATGCATCAGTTTTCCCCTAAAAGCGTTGATTTCTCTGGGAGTTTGTAAATGAAATGTTGCTTTCTGTCATTGCTAACTAAGAGTACTTATTAATTTCAGAGTTACAATGAAGAATGTTTTTCAATAGTGATGATGTTATCAACTTCAGATTTATGGATAATGCAGTCTTTTACTTATCAAAATAATTGTTGGAGTAAAATAAAGTTTCCACACAAATTCCACATCAGCTGTGAGATGTTTGCACTCATGCATGCACACACCCACGGAGAGATACCATCCCTTGTTATTGGTGGGGGACAAATGCTAATCCTAGGAATTTAGATACTAATCTGGGATTGATGAAAACTGTCCAGTTTTACTGACTCTGCAATTAGGAGGTGGGAAAATCTCAATTACAGACTTTTTGAAACATCTTCAGCATTTTGGTGCAAGAAGCTTGAGGAATGGATAATATGTTCCTGTGTGTTTAGTGATGGTTCTTTGGTTTCCAAAAGTGGGGGTTTTTTGCCTGTTTCAGAATATTCAGAGCTTCTAACAAAACATGATTTAAAAAAATAGAGGCTAAGCTCTTTTACACAAGTACCTATATTTTGGTATGTTTTTGCTCATGCATATTTATGTGTAGAAATGTATTTTGATTTTTATTTCATGGTAAATACTGTTATAGTTAGAGGTGCTGACCATTTCATCAAAACCAAGCAGCACCTGACTGCTGAGTAGCTCTCACTGTAGCTGTAAGGATTCCTGTCCACTTCTGACTACTGAAAGTAGGAAAAAGTCTGTGTTGTGAAACACTTGGCAGACAAACATCTCAATTATGAAGTCCTTGAACTGCACTTTCAAGTTAAAAAAACAGAGAAAAACAAAAACACAAACCACAAAAAGAAAAAAAATATGCTTAGAGGTTTATTCTAATGAACAGAAGTAAGATTACCTGTCTTTAAAAAGTGTATATTGTTAATGGGTGGGCAGAGCAAAGAATAAGTATGCCAGGAATACTTAAAAGTGAGGGCTTGTCTCAAGCTAAGAAATTCTTTCCTTTTTCTTTCTTCTTTTTATCTTTGCAGTGCTATGGGACACAGTTGAGGACATCAAGTGAATGTCACTCAGTAGAATGAACTGATGCATTTGTCCTTGTGCCAGTCTACCTGTTGCATTTGGAAGCAATCTCAATTTTCTAAAGTTGTTTTGGATGGAAAATGCTTCAGTTTTATTTGCCTTAATCTGAACAATAAAATGTAAATTAATTTATATTTTTAAAATGGAAATATTTAAAAATATATTTATTTTTATTGCTTACTGCAGAACAGTGATTGGGAAGATGCTTCACCCATACGTGGATCTTGCATTTCAACTTAAATTTCTTTGCCATCCAGAGATATAGAAAACTTAGAGGAAAGCTTACTGTGTCCTTGCTCCATATCAGTCAAGGCATTTAAATGCCTGAACATTTAAAGCTCTTCCATGCCCTTATCACTTTGTGTCTGAGCACTCTGTATAGTACACAAAGTGCATGACGTTATTACAAGAACAAATGTTACTTGGTGAACTGTCTGTGCTGAGAGAGCCTTTGCTGAGTGAACAGCCAAGAGCAGAAAGGACTGGCTTTGAAGAAGAATGATTGTCACAAGACTTTTTGGCACTTCCCATGTGAAGCCGATACTTTGCAGTCCCTCACTGCACTTTGAGCTTGTTACTTTTAAGTTTGAGGTTTCAGCCTACAGAGAGAGTCTGTGTATGTTTCCAGTAGGACTTATTGCTACCTGATGTTCTGCATTTACTACATAAATAAGCTTTTTACTGTCATTTAGAAGACAAAATGTTGGTGGAGTAAGACAAGTCTTCTAGCACGAGCTTTACTGAGGTCTTAATGCCTTCCGCCTGTGGCCAGAACAGCTCCCCCCAGGAGAGACAAGGCTGCTCTCCCGGGCTTGGCAGGGAGATGCCTGCTCTGCTGGGCACTTCTCGCGCACATTAGCATAGCCCAGCCTATATCACACACACACACCCAGTAATACCTCATTTTGCCACTGGAATGAGGCCAAAAGCACAAGCATTACAGGGATATAAAGTGGGAAGTTACTGGAAAGAATCACAAACTAACGTGAGACCAGACCAAATTTTTGCAAACAGCAGAAAATGTGATTTTTGTTGTAGACGGGTCTTGAATTTAATGTAGCTGTTTATATAATTGAAGCGCTTAATAAGTGTTTTCATTGAGTATAGTTACAGAACAGCTGCAGAAATCTTAAGTGCTTCTGTTCATTTTTTTTTTCTCTGTAGTTTTGGAACTGAAAAATCTCAGAAGAAAACTGGAGACTGACACAGATCAGGGTGATTCCTCAACTGTGCACTCTCCTGACAGAGGCACTGCTTTTGTGGGGTAGGAATGATGACAGGGGCAAAAAGGAAAAGAAGCACAGTCTGGAAGAAGATCCAGGCTGTTCGCTTTGAAGATATCAAAGCCTGGTGTGTGAGAAGGCTGCCTATCTTGAAATGGGTGCCTGTCTACAACTGGAAGGAAAATTTGGTTCCTGATACAGTGTCTGGGATGATGTTAGCCATCCAACAGGTGACTCAAGGTACAGTTAACTCATTTCAGATTAATATTTTAACTTTTTCTGGTCATATGTAATGTTGATTTGATCTAAATAAAAATATAAGGAAAAATATCTGGTCTTAACTCATGTATAGAGTGGATGTGCAAATGTGGATAAAAATGCATTGTGTTATTGTAGTTAATTTCTGTGGAACTTTACTATTTATCCCATACCTCTGACAATTTTTCAAACATTTAATATGGAAGGTGAGAGAACAGTAACTCTATTCATACAAGATATGGTCATATACAATGTTTTATCAGTTAAATGACCACCTTTTTCTCTATTTCACACAGAAAACAAAATATAACTAAATGCTAATTGCACTATAAGATATGCTATTCTGGAAGAAACACCTGCATGATACTATTACCTGTAAAATTCCAAAACACAGCAGGAAAAATTCACAACTTTCTGTGCATAAAGAGTGTTCCTGCCAGAGATATTATCAAGGGAGAGGATCTGTGACATCCATAGCTTGTGTGTTGATTTAATGCTCTATTGCATTACCTACCACACCTCTTTTCAAGGAGCAATACAAAGTAGGGGTGGAGCTAGACTCCATTTTACAGCTTAAAAAAAAAAAAAAGAAAGGAAAAAAAAGAAGGAAAAGGAAAAACTCTCCAAACCCTGCCTAATGACCTGCAGAAACCTTAAGTTCCAGTTATCTTGCTTAGTAAAGTGATTGCTACTACAAAATAAATGCTTTTGTCAGTTTTTGGTGTGTCTTTGATAGTGTCATCTTCTTATGACATTATCTTATATTTGTCTCAGACAAATCACAACTTCTTATCTCAGATGGACTTTAACTCCTTCCTTCATGTGAATGACATGTATTGTTTCTTAACAGTCTTCCATATTAGGTATGCTTAACTATCATTCATGTTAAATTATAAACACTCCTTTAACTGAGTTATTCTGGAGCTGGAAACAAATGATTTGTATAAGTATTTGTGCTTTTAAAGTAATTAGGAACATCTGCATTGGCATGATTTAACTTTAAGAACCTTAATACCATAACTGCAAAGTATTTAATTTCACTGGTATGTGTGTATACAACAATTGTAATTAAAATGCTGCTAGTAACAGTATGTTGAAATTCGTTTAAAAATGCTATATTAAACAACATTTCTGCAGTGTTGGTAGTTTCTGCCAGGATTTTCATGTTTGAGTCTTGTACCAAGAAGCTGTTTAATGTAACAGATAAATTTAAGAAGATCCAGTGAAGACAGAAAATACAGGTTTGTGTTGTCTAGATTATTTTTAAGTACTCTAGAAACAATATTATCCTTATTTTATGCTGTTTAAAAAGATTGAAAGACTGAAAGATTGAAACCCTTCCCTCCTGCTGATCTGTTTTTTCTTTCTCGGCTTGGTGCTTCTCAAGATTTTGGAATGATTTTAGGGGATGAAATAGGAAGAGAGTTAGAGACAAAAGCATTTCATCATGTTTGTGGTGCTTTAACTTGAATGCAAGGTATTAGCTCTTTCCCTAGTGCTGTAAACATTCCAGTTACCAGAACTATCCTAATATTTCCACAGAAAGACTTATGCATGAAAAAATGTTCCATTTCTTATATAGCACAAAGACAAAAAACCCCAGATTTTGAGAGGTCCTATTGTGACTGTTTCCTTCCACCTACAAGATGAACCAAGAAATTTTGTAATGAAATTAAAGGCAGAAATTCTAATAATAAAAGAGAAGGAGAAAAAGGTAACTGGTGAAAATTGACTTGTTGAGCTTAGTGTCAACCTCAGCAACAGGTTTGAGCAAATTCAAGTATATGGAAATAAATACGGAGTTGTGCAAGTATTTGGAAAAATGTACAGTTGTATTCATATGCAATAGTTTTGTGAGTGATGAAAGCTGCACACTCCAGGGTAGAGAGCAGTCCAGTAGCTTGAGAATAATTAAGAAAGGCCTTCCGAATGAGCTGTGTTTTTCACAATTTCCTTCTGTGGCATTTCTTACTCATCTGGCGTTGGTCATATTCAGACTATTCAGGTTGGCAACTGCTCTGATCTGGTGTAATTTGTTTGTGTTCCATCTTCTAATCTAAACTTTAGACAAAATTGCTAGTTTTGCTTTGTATAGTAAAGAAGAAAGATGAAAGTCACTATCGTTACTGTGTCATAGTGAATGCAACAAAACTGGGCTGGGGGAGAGGAGACCAAGGTGTGTAGCGAGATGAGAAGTAAAGGTATGGGATTATCATGATGTGCTGCTTGGCATTTGTGATGGAAGAGTCATTGCTGAAACCAAGCAGTCATTCTACAAGTGTTCTTATAGTTGTTTCATTGTCTGCTAAAAATTACAAATAAATATAAACTCAGGAGCCCCAAAATTCACTGCTGAACTCTTATGTCCTGTTTACCTATTGAGACAATACTTTTATTGTCTCCATATGTTTCCTCTAGTTTTAAAGTTCTTTATCTACTTCCACAGAATATGGAGAAAGAAGTGTCAAAGATGGTTATGTTTCTAAAAATTTTATGAAAATATCACATAGGAACAAGACCCTACAAGTTCTAACAAAAAAAAGCCCTTTCAAATACACCAGTTGGTGGAAAGGTTCAGCTGGACTTGCAGTCTCAGACTGCAAAGTCAGTCAGCCACAAGTCAAAACCAGTAAAGGAAATCAGGCTTCATCAATTCCAGCTATTTAATATTAGTTCCAACTATAATTTAATAATGCTGACAGAGAATCCTTATTCTTACTTTGATACCTAAGGCTGAAAAAATAATCTTTGAATCTAAATTGAACACCATGATCCAGTCTTGAAGTTTGTTATGTACTGTAATAGGAAGTTAATAAGTTTGAGCTTTTATGTTTTGGTAATCACTACATAATTTGTCTCAAGAATTTCTCAAAAATCTGTTATTGATAGACCAGAGCAAGATGTCTCTAAATTAACAAAATAAATCCCTAATTTTCTTGTTGGATTAACATTCATTGTTCTCTCCCATTTCCCTTTAAAACTTTTTAAAACCGCATGAACAGTCATTCTATGAAGAGTCTTCTTTCCATTTAATTCTGTGTCCCTCATCCTTGCAAACAAATTCAATTGCTAGATCCATGTAGATGTCTCATAAGTGCAAAATCTTTTTTTT
Source organism: Aleadryas rufinucha (assembly GCA_013397815.1). NCBI lineage: Eukaryota > Metazoa > Chordata > Aves > Passeriformes > Aleadryas > Aleadryas rufinucha. The sequence continues at coordinate 95,749 of VZTH01002895.1, forward strand.
TTTCTTTCCAAATTGAAACTGTGCTAATAAAACAAAGAGTCTGCAGTGCAGGTAAATAGTTTCCAGCAAGCTGCTTTTGTGTTCTTCACAGGTCAATGAAGATTTAGTTGATAAGAGTTAATAAACATTAAGTTGTTTGAGAGCATCCAAAGGAGGGTAACAAGGATGATGAAGGGCCTTGAGGGGAAGCTAAATGAGGAGCAGCAGAGGTCATGTGGTCTGTTCAGCCTGGAGAAGAGGAGACTGAGGGGTGACCTCAACATCTTCATGAGGGGAGGTGGAGAGGCAGGTACTGATCTCTTCTCTCTGGTGACCAGTGACAGGACTTGAGGAAACTGAGTCAGGAGGGGTTTAGGTTGGATATCAGGGAAAGGTTTTTCACCCAGAGGGTGGTTGGGCACTGGAACAAGCTCTCCAGGGAAGTGGTCACAGCACCAAGCCTGACAGAGTTCAAGAAGTGTTTGGACAATGCTCTCAGGCACATGGCGTGATTCCTTGGGCTGTCCTGGGCAGGGCAAGGAGTTGGACTTGACGATCTTTATAGATCCCTTCCAACTCAGCTTATTCTGCATTTCTATGCTTGTGAGAGGTGGTGAATGACTGCATTTACATCACTTTTTTTCTTTTCTTTCATTCACTTATTAAATTGTCTATCATTACTGACAAGTTTTCTCACTTTCACTTTTCTGATTCTCTCCCCCATCCTTTGAGGAGGAGTGAGTGAGTGAGTGAGTGAGTGGCTGGCTGGGTACTTAACTGCTGGCTAGAATCAACCCACCATAGGCATGATTCATCTGACTAAACCTAACCATCTGCTTTGTTAAGGTTGATTAATTATATTAATAAGATTTCCTCTGAGTGTAAGAGGATTGGCTCAGATGTAGACACTGATGAGGCAGACATCAAAGTTTAGGTGTCTTAAGCACTATATCCATGGCATTGTTGGTAATAAACAATTCATGTTTAACATGGCCAAAGGCAGGTCTTACTGTTGTCTTTTCTGTAATTCATTCATTGAGCTGTCACAATAATAACAGAATTATTTGTGTTTTTTTCATATGACATGGTCACCCCCTACTCATATAAGAAGAATACTTTGTTCAGCCTGGGTCTGAATTTTTCTTGGTTTCCTTACATGATAAAGTTAAAGTGCATTTTGATGCAGTCTTTCCGTGTAGCTAAATCTCATAAAACTGTCATCATGTTTTTTCTGTAGCCTTCTGAAAATGTGCTATAGTCCCATTATATCTCTTCAGAATGCATCTGCTTAGCTTATTTTCACAGTGGTAACTCTTGTTGCACCAAGCAAATTATTCATCTTTACTTTCAAGGCCTTTCATAGATGATCTTTCCTCTCATTATTTATTCATTACCAAGCTCTTGATCCATCTATCATTAATCCACTTTGTTATCCTTCTTCATTCAGTCCTGTCTTTTCAAACAAATAGCTTTGTGCCTCAGGATTTAAAATTTGCAGCGTGTATTGATTGGCAGTCATATCTCAGTATTTTGTTATTTAGAATGTGGGTTTTGTGATTTGTTTTTTGCTTGTTTGTTTGTTTCGCTGTTTGTTTTTTTCCTGGGCAGAACTGCACACTGCTCACAAAGACTGGCATATAGAAACCAAGTACCATGACCCATCAGTAAGCTTCCCTGAATGTCCCTGAATATAACAGAAGTAAAGCCAAGTTTTCCTGAAAGGTTTATAAAACAGACCCTCTGTCATGCAGCTGAGTTCATTGCCAGAGGAATTATGCCCCAAGTTTGTCTGCTTGAATATACATTTTAGTGTATGTAACTTATTTATATTCTCTATACAGGTAGGGGACACAAATGTGTCTGAAGTATTTTGGTCATGACATGCTGTGAAAATTAAGTGCTCTGCATAACACCTGAAGTTGCCTTACTCTTTCTGGATGTAAATTCCTAATGTAGGTACCTAACTTCAGAAAACGTCAACCCTTCTCCCCGAACTACTTCCAAGATCTCTCCTGACTTTTTGATAATTATAAACCTCATCTTCAAGCCATTAATGACCAGAGAGACTCCTGCTTACAAAAATATATGACTTAAATTCTACTTTTTGGTAATTTTCTGGGTGATGATAATACTTATGCCCTGCACTTTTCATCATAACAATTTAGAGCTCCTTACACTGTTCAAGAACAGAAAAATATATGGGTAGGGAAATTAGGCACACAAAAATGCTTTTGCTTGAAACAGAGAAATGACTTATACAATACTACATTGAGAGTTTACAGTGCAAAGAATTCAGGTTTCAGTAGTTTGCTACTGGTATGAATGTCCAACATTGCCACTGACTTAGACCCTTCCAAAAACCCCCAAACCTACAAATGTTTTCCCAGCCTTCAAAAAGATGAATATAAAACAAAGACATGGTCCTTTCTACTGAAGTATTTGGTCTGAATAGAAGCCTCAGTGCAAAATTAGAACTTTGAAACTTCAGTTTCCTGAAGGATGATGACTTTGCCATGTGGGAAATGGTCAAGCACATGGAAATATAACTGATATCAAACAGAGAAAACGAAACACACTCAGACTGAAGGGTGAGATTGGTAATCACCATCTCAGGATTCTGAAAAACTAGGTGAGTGTCATTGCAGATCTGGTAAGATGTACCCCAGATGATTCTGTCAAATCTGGAATTATATTCTATGATTGATAGTGAGTATAGTGTTGTACCCTAGCTACAAGTCTGTATTGCAGATGAGGCACTGGACCAGATGCAAGCCATGGAGTTGTTTTTCTCTTTAGTAATAATAATAATAGTGATAATGAAAAAATATATGCATGCAGAGCAATAAAGGATACCAGAGTGATTGATTCAGCTATGCAGTTCTGAAGCAAGACTGTCGGACAGCTGGTGTGTTTTGCTTCAGATTTATGTATGGATTCTAAAGACAAATCTGCTGCTGCTCTCAGTGAGATTTGGTTTTAATGATGTGTTGAAAAATAATTACCCTATTTGAAAAAAAATGGGCTGCTGTCTGAATTAGGAGGTGCAAAGAAGCTGATGACCACTGGTAGTGCTGTCTGTTGATCTGTTATCATAAATATAGTGTGTTGTTTTGGTTGCCTCTGTTCATGGAAGATGATCTCAGTGGAAGAAAAGGCTAGGAGAAGGAGGAGAAAAACAGAGATTATATTTGGGAGAAAACTTAAATGGCTCAGACAGGTTAATTAAAACCTGGAAGGTTTTTTCCTTATCAGGAAAGGCTTTTAAATTAAAAGACAGTTGCAGCACATGGAGAAATGAAAATATAGTAACATGAATATATTTAGATTTAAAATTGGAAGGAGTTCTAAAAATATTGTATTTAAATATTGGGGTAAGAAGATGGATCTCCTTATCACATAATTCCATTCACAGATGTGCTAAATTACATGTTTGGCTGTCATAAGGGGGAGCAGACCACAACGGAGGGTCTTCATAAGCTTATGCTCCCTTTCAATATCTGCTGCTGCTCAAAAAAAAAAAAAAAATGAAGTTTTGAACTTGTGTATATCTATTAAAAAGTTAAGACAAATGTGTGGGAGTTTCAAAACTAAAATACTGCCACTGTATTTCTGATTCAATCTTTTCTTGCTAAGTTCGTGGATTCATAAACAATACTCTCTTTCTTTTGAAATAAACTTTTGTCTGTGTGCTATATTGCATGTACTCAAAAGCTGCCCATTGGAAGCATGAGGGTGTAAGATTTGGACTTTCAAATTTATCAGATTGTAGTGATGTCAGTGTTTGTAGTCTAAAAAAAATATTTTTTTTTGTAGACAGCTAGTCCAGGGATATGCTTCATATAGAATTTATATATACATTTGCTGCCTTTCCTATGACCTATCATGAACAAGAAATGCTTTGGCTCAAGCAGATTTTGGTGGGCTGTTTTTTTGGAGGGTGGAGGGCCCTTGAGACATATTTCCTCTAAAAGTTAAATATGTAGATGGCATCTGATGAAATCAGTATTGTTATTTCTGCCAATTTCTTTTTTTTTTTGTTCTTCAAGCCCAATAATAACTCACTGAGTCTTGGTGTGGTTTGTATGTTTTAATTAAAGTCAATTTAATCTGGAGCTGGATTTATTGCTGAAAAACTAATTCCTTAACACTGGCTGGAGACCTTGACATTAAAAAAAATTAACTATACTGCCTTCCTGCATTCCAGAACGGGTGCCCAGTGTTTTGGAAGGCATGATGCCAAAAACTTATATAATTTTTTTTTCTTAGCCTTTCATGGAGGAACCCCAGCTGTGTCTTCTCAAGAGTGATAGTTCCCAGGGGTTTATTTCAGGCTCTGATCATAAATGTAGACATAAATATACTCTGAGCTGACTAACTGGAGCTAATAATTTTATTAAGGGGTAAAGCTGCCTTGTAAATATATATCTGGCTTACAAATAACATGTGTAGATGAAATCGAATAAGCACATTTGGAAACAGAGCCAGAAAAACCTCCTGCAGAATGCATTGGAGAATCCGTGTAGTTCATGATTTGTGGAAGAGAGTGTCCAGTTGAACTCTGTTATAATTCTCCCATGCAAAGAATAATGATGTAAGCTGAATATGAAATTTAACATGCTAGTGAGTAAATCTGGGACAATGTTTCATACTTTACAACTTTCCAGCAGAGAAGAAAGGCACTTAGGCTGCTGTGCATGCAATACTTTATTTCTAGTGTCTGTAAAAGTTCTTCCAAGTTACACATGTGCTAATACAGACCTGTCTAACAGACTGCTAGAAATCTGAATTCAGCTTCTGGATGACCTCTGACTCCTTTGGGGCCTCATGTCCAGGTACACTCTGGTGTACATACATCTTCGTATGACCAGATGAGCTGTGAAGATCCCTGTGCCTTGGGGTTCCTGAGCACCATGGACAGAGACTGAGAAACCCAGGAAATGATTCTTGAAGGAAGAAATGACACCACATATAATCTTCCAGATCAGAAAACTGTTAGTGTTCAGATCCTTGGCCACCAATTTGCCAAAATGAATGCCCTTTTCCTGGATTTCAGAAAGTCCAACAGACATCTGGATTAAGGCCTGTAATCACTCATGATAGGCTTTTGTTTCTCCACAGCATTGATACTTCTCAAGAGATTACCTCATAGTTACCTGCTTGCCAGAAACTTCTTATGCTTCATTTTCTGTTTATTCTTACTGAAATACAGAGAAATTTACCTATGATCCACTTTCAAAATGCTTCGTTGATTCTGGAGGTGGCCGAATTCTTAAGGTATTATGGCTGACTGGTGGATAATAGCTCATAGAACTCACTGTAAAACAGTTTATAAAATCTCTGTGGTGTTCAGATATTGTGTCAAATTCATCCTAAAGAGGTCTTAATGTTTCATCTCAGATTGTCTGTCAAGACTGATAGCTTTTTGTTTGAGGAGCTCTATTAAAAGAAAAGAAAAGACTAGATTATTTTTATGTCTGTTTTGTATATATCTGAACTCTGTTATGTACAGAAGGGTCAAGCTGTCTTGAATAGTGAAATCATAAGTGGGTCCTTCCATCCACTTGTTTCTTGTACCATAATGCTTGCATATTTTCCTTTTGAACATTAAGATACAAATATCAGTATCTGGAGATCTGTGAAGTGGTGGAATAGAACAGTGTTTTCTCAAATCTACCTTTGATATGTTGTCAGATGGTACATTGGGAGAGCTGCATTTCAGAGTCTGTGAAATACAGTGAATTCAGGTACTATGGCTAACACAGCTGAGGTGCTTAACTCTCACCAGGCTGAAGGAGACAGTTGAATGGGAAAGAAATGCACTGAAGCACCCTTCAAAAAAGAGGGTGGTTGCCAAATCAACATTGTGTGGTCTCTGAAAGATTTATGGTTCAGTTTTGAGGATCTGTCCTTCTGTTTCGTCTTTACATTCTTCATTTGCCTCAGGCTTTAAATGACAGAAGAATCAAGGAATGATTTTAAGCTCTTGGCACTTTGTCACAAAATAAGTCAGACAGAAGGTACAATCCACTTGTGTAGCCACAACAAATGGGGCCGTTAAATAACAGAGGTCTTGCAAACATGAGGTAAGTGTGCATTGAGAGAACTGATACTGAGCTTCCCAGTTTTTGGAGGTAAATGACATTATTTCCAAAGGATCATTTTGTGTTAGGAGCTTTTACGAAGCCATTGTCAAAGAACCCTCTAGAACTATAGGTTTTTGTAGGAAAACTGTTATGAAATATAATATTAATTTTTTTCCTGTGATGGGTTGCTTTTTTCTTCAATAGAAGTTAGCTATCCTGGAGTTAGAAATTAAAGCCTGGGATATGAGTCATTGGTTGTCTGATTTGTTAGTTCTCCAAGAAGCATTGATAGGAGACTCATTAAATGTATGTCAGTTCTACATTTTAGGGCATCCTCAGAAAATACTTTTCTTACTGCATAGTTCAGCTTAGTGAACAAATATAGAAATTGTATTTTTCTGAAGCATCAGAGAGTGACCACAACTGCAGATAGCATTTTTGAGTGGGATAAGATGAATTAGTGTCATTTAGGTTTCCATAAAGCTGGGTCTGACCATTTTAGTATAGTCACATTTAAGAGTAAAAGGTTACAATTACAGAAAGTTATTTGAACATATACTCTATCAGAAAAACTTTTAAAATATATAGCTTTTTACAGTAAATACTGAATGCTACTAATGTTGATACTCCTCAAATTAATGATAGGCTTAATACTTTTCCTGCTTCTTCATTCAATTTCTGGTTTGTACCTAGTATTTCCAAAAGACATGGTAGAGCTTTCCTCAGAACAGATGTATGTGTCATGAGCATATTTCCAGATGCAGAAAATTGTTAACTAGTTGACCATACTCCGGTGATTCATAGCTCTTCCTATGGAAAGTATTTTTTTATTGCTGTACTTTTGGCATTAGTCTAATTAGCAGGAACTACCAACTTAAACTGAGACGTTTCTCCTGTGGTAGGAGATGGCCTCGTTTCTCTTTGCATCAAGCTTGGTATTTTGTAGTGACTTGCATTTGACACTGATCAACAGTGAGGAACATCTCTTGCATTTCAGCATGGTGGGCCAGAGAGTGGTTAAGCACCTGGTGCTAGTCACAGGTCATGGTTTTCCGTGAAAGTGTGTCCCACAATGTTATCTTACGATAAGGAGGTGGTTAAAACAAACGATATTAATGTACTGTATCCAAACTTACTGTTCAATATTTGTTTGCTTTTCTTTTCATGGAATTTGTATTCTTTTATGAAAACCTTAATGTCACTGCCATGGGGGCTTCTCCATATTACCAGTGAAGATTATGTGAGATCCTTACTTTATGATCTATTTCTTTTAAGTATTACTGTTTGGAATGAAAAAATAAAATAATGTTTCCTGTCTTTTGACAGGAAAGCTCTTGAGCGTATAGAATGCATTGCAGTGAAGTTTAACATGAAAATTAATGAAATAAGCTGAAATATACTACTAATTACATCTTGAAAAAGTATTTGAACCTTTAGAACATTTTATGCCTAACCAGTCTTTACTAAGTCTTTACTAATTCTATTTTATAATGACTCTGTGTTCTTACACACTTCAGTAAGTGACATGCTTCAGTAATGGGAGTAAAACAGAGCCAGGACTCAAATCAAAGGCTGGTAATTTTATCTCTGTCCTGATTGCCGTGACCTCACCATGAAAAAAAAGACACACTGCTTCTAGAAACTTAATATAAAAGAATGTGAAACGTCTATGCACAAAATGGAGAAAAACAAGGGCCGAATTTAAGTTCAGATTATCTTCCTGTAAGCAAGTAATATTTATCAGCAGCAGATCATCTGAATTTATAACCATAACCAGGATTTACAGGCTCTTCCCAAAAACCTTCTAAAGTACATAGCTGGCTCAGCATTTGGTACTGAAGCTTGTGTATTTCCCTTATGCTTGTCCACACAGAGAGGTAACTTAATTTCGGTTATGTTGTTATAATTAAGATGAGGCTGAAGTTATAGTGATTTTTTCTGTTGCCTTTACTTTTTGGAGAGTAAAATAAATTAGCCTTTCGTAATGCTTTATTGCAAGGCTGGAATATCTGTGTGAGTAGTATTCAACTAGTGAACTAATTCCAAGTTTTTTGTTTCCTTTTGGTTTTGTTCATAAAATGGTTATAATGGAAGAGCTTTCCAGTGTTAAACAAGCTTTAAAATTTTCTTTCTCCTATTCTCTATTTCCCCCCGCCATCGTCCATGCTCAATTTTGTCTGGATAAGGTCATGCAGTTCTCTCCTGTGCTGTTTTTATTCTCCTCAGGCACACCCTTCTGTGTTGCTCTTGGGTCAGAATCTTCTTTCACCTCTATTGATCATGTGAACATCGATGTCACCCTAAAATTTCAAAGATCTTTTTGGTTTATGATAATGCTGTGCTAAAAGAAAAATGCAAAGTGACTATCAGTAGATGCACTAATTGCACTAGATGCATTAGCTGAAGAGTAACCAAGTCCATTTCTCTTTAAAAGAAGTTTAAAACTAAACACATTTTAAAATATTTCATTTCCAAGTCATAATTGATAGTGCTACTTTGCTGAGCACAATGTAGATGAAATTGATCCATGTAAGATTCATCTCAGCAAAATTTGCATCGCGAGGTTTTTCTAAGAACAGATGAACTGCTTCACCGAGAACTTGACACTTCTGATCTTTTGGCATTTTCTTGCCTCCCTCCACCATGTGCACTTTGTTTACAGACTCAAATGAAAATTTAAGAAGGAGATTTTGAATAAAAATGTTCAGATCTGCCTCTGAAAGCCCATAAACAAAGACATTCTTTGGTACTCTCCATATTATTAAAGCCCCATAACACCAACAGGTGTACCATTCAGGTAAAGAATGCTTTCTGGAGCAGTTAGGAAAGCTTGGTGAGAACAATTAATCCCACACATTCAGTTTTCTTTGGAGATTTCAAATGTACACAGAAGGCAACTCTATTCCATAGATCTGAATCACCTCTGTCACAGACCACACATGGTCATTCTCCCAGCGCACACACGTCTGCCCTAGGCTTGTGAGAGCACTCAGGGGGACTTCAGAAAGGCATCTTGTGTGTTACACAGGCCAGTCCTTTCTTCCAGACTGCATGATGAGGTATTCAGCAATATTTATGGAGCAACTGTGCAGGGCAAGTTCTCCTACTCTCAGTTTCCAGTAGTAAGAGCGGTGAAATGGCAGTAGAGCCTGCAAATCTGAAGCATAGGCTGGGGAGTCTCCTTCTGATAACTTTCAAGAAGTCAGTTCAGTCTGACTTGCTGTCTTAGGTATCTTGAGTTGAACAGCAACCAAATCTGCTGCTTTGCAGGAATATCTCTGTTGAAAGGTGAGTTCTTGTCATATTCCAAGACTTTCTAAGAAAAGGATGGATGCTGTCCTCTATAGCTAAGTGAAGAAGGTAATTAGTAAGTCTATAATGTTAAACCCTTACCAATTCAGTTTGTTCTCCATCTCAACATGAAAGTCAATTACTTTCTGTTTCTGAACTGACAGCTTTACAGGATGAAAGAAATGTTAATATCTAAAGGCTTAAAAACCCCAGGCACCTAAAGAGGATGAACTCCAGAATATTTTTTTGTTTAAGAAATTAGAAGAAAGCAGACTGAAGGGGCTCCATCCAAACCAAAATTACAGGTTTTGAAGTATTTGTAAGAAATAACCATCCCACCGCCTGGAGACCTGGCAGTCTCAAACCCATGTTTGTGAGGATGGGGGTGAAACAATGCTGCCTCCTCCTGTGAGTCCTGGCTATTAAAAGAGGTTTGGAACCACTGATGGAGACAACTTGGAAACATGGTAGGATATGGGGATTTTGATGATGAAATGAAAAACCTTCCACAGTTCTTTCTGATCCTTATTGTACAGTAGTTCACTTATAATCTAGGTTTTAATAAATGAAGGTGAGTTTTTTCCTACTCTTAATGAAATTGTAGACATTTTCTCATATAAATAAAAACCAACAAAGCAAACAGAACAGTTTTATCTTCATACAGTGAAATAATTCTATTTAACTTTCTATAGGGCTGGCCTTTGCTGTTCTGTCTTCAGTCCATCCAGTTTTTGGTTTATATGGATCTTTCTTCCCTGTCATTGTTTATGCCATATTTGGAATGGGACGTCATGTTGCAACAGGTAAGTGTCTGTTTGTTAAAATAATTTTCAAAAATAAGGAACCGGATACTGAAATTTATTTTTGTTTAAAGGTCAATGGAAGGAAAATTATCTATGATTAAACAGAAAAAAGACGTTTTTGTGCTTCTCTTTACAAGTATTTTTCGTCAGTTTAAGTACTTTAAAGAGCCTCATTAAGAATATATTGGAGTTACTCCTGCCATTATAATTTAATATTGCAGTGACACTTCCTTTGTAAATGTAATTTACTAAGAGCTTTTGTATTTTAACTCTGCTTTAGAAATCTGCTTCAGGCTAAGAGTTTAACAAAGGGCTCTGCCAACAAGATGTATGCAAATGGAAATGAAAAAGGTTTGACTGCCTCTTAAACCATAGAAAACACACATTACTTCTCACCTTTCTAAAACACAATCCTGCATTTCTCAGGGGAAAAAACCCCAAAAAACTACTTTCTGAGCCCATTACATGCCACTGTATTAAAGCAAGAGACTCTTCCAATGAGGACTCTTGTCCTCTGGCAGGGTAGTTAGGTAGATAGTGGAAGGTGCTGCCTGGCTACTCTGCTGGCTGTTATGAGTTACTTGTTTACCCTCAGCAGAGCCTCAGCAGCTGAAGAATTGAATGGTTTTGTTCTCCTAATAGGTTGATGAGTGCTCTGTTTCTGAGCCCAAAGAAATCAAATTATGGAGGGAAGCTGGAAATGCTATTCATTAGATTGAACCACAAATTCTTTGCTGTGCAGAAGTGGGTGTTTGATGGCCCTTGGAGTTTGCAAGAAGGATGAAATAGGCCCAGTAGCAACACACAGCATGACTGGGTAAAAGGAACCTGTGGCTGTCAGAAGATTTAAGCAGGGAGGAGGTATCTCTTCCTGGAAGAGGAGAAAATCTCCTTAAAGGAGAAAAGATAGTTCTGGGTCATCACACTCAAAATGAACTCTGCAGAGACTAATTTCACAAGTGTATGCAATGTTTTAGTAAGAAGATAGCAACATATTTTGAGCACCCTTTATGATCAAAAATATTTAGTTAAATTATATAAAAAAAAAAATCTGAACAGTTATAAATTGTCTTAGAGAAAAAGAAATGCTGAAAGTTTGTAATCCCTTGATGTTCAGAAAGTATTTGAGCCTTTTGATATCCAAAAAGGATCTGTGGATGTTTTAGTGTCTTAGTATGTATTGAGTAAGGGACTGTACTCAACTCATGTTAAAAGGGAAGCATTCAAAAAAAAGGTGAACATTTAGAATCTGGAAAATAAATTTTAATCTTGAATAGTGATAGATTAGTATACTCATTAAAACTTTAGCCTATATTAAAAAGCTGTTTCAAAACTGAAAAATTAAGCAGTGTATTTCAGAAGTTTGTTAGTGTAAGATTATTAGGAAGACAAGAATCCATCATATGTAGGAAAGTTGTTAAGTAAGCATCTGGCTGACACAAATTCTAGTAGTGAAAACAGATGATAAAATAAGTAAGCACAAGCTCTTAAGACTGATGTTTTATCCTTGGGGGGAATATTGTTCAGAAAATGACTTGCTGAGTTCCACAGCTTCATGTCTGCAAATTTCTGTATGGTCCTTGGTGTGGAAACCTATTCCAACCATAGGTGTCTACTTCAAAATCTAATCTCAATCAAAAAAGGTAACAAAACAGTTTTCTTGCATTCGTGGAATTTTTTTTAATTAATAAATTTGTGTGACATGTATTGTTGATCCTTTCAGCAGAAAGGTGTCATGCACTTGTTCCACCAGCCTCAGCTAAGGCATCATGGTGTGTAGCTGAGTGTGCAGGAGCTATACTGCCTGCCTCAAATGCTCCATAATTCCTTATGTACATTGGAGACAATCTCTTCACTCACCAGAACTTTCTGTAAGATCTGTGATGCTCTCCACATGTACACAGGCTGTAAAAGTACCCTTTGTTAGTGAAGGCAGTCATGTTAATATGAAATGGAAAATTCATCAATGGCCCTGTTCTGTCAACTTTTATTCACTTGAAATGCCTCTTTGAAATAGCTAATCTACTTCAAAAGATTTCTCACCTGAGCAACAAACAGCTACACCTTTTTCATGACTTTTTAAAATACAATTGATTTTGAACTGTCCTGTCAGACAGCTTTGTCTGCCATAATAACGCATACAAGTCTTCGATTTAAGATATATTTTTAGGAAGATCTTTTCAAATTTAGTTTTATGTAAATTGGTTTTTTGGGGGAAGGGTAGGTTAAGTAAAAATAAGAGAAGAGCCAAAAGGAAAAAAAAGCAATCTGAAAAGCAAAATACTTACAACTATCCTGAGTGTTGCTTGAAGAAAATGTATTTTAGGCCTAGATAAAAAAAGGGAATGTGATCCAAAAAACCACCCCTTCATGGTTCAATGGCAAAATTAAGGGGACTGTCATGGGTAACAGTTTGGCACTTGAAAAATGGAAAGCTTGGCTAAATGAGGTGGGCAGGAAAGCCATGAAATATGACAGGTCAAATATATAGAGTATTAAAAGGGTAAAAGAATTTGAAGAATTCCACAGAGAGTATGATCAAACTGATAGTTAAAGGTTCTATAAATACACCAAAATCAGGACAATGAGAAGTAAACTGATAGGACAGCTTTCTGACAAAGGGGTAACAGGGACATTCTGTGGCAAGGCCACAGGATTATCAAGTTGCCAGTATAATTTTGCAGAGTAGTTAGAAGGTCTCTGGGAATTCTGGGAACTGCAGACCTGTTGATAATAAAAATAAAAACACTGAATCATAGAATCTTACTGCCATAGAGTGGCCAGGGTTGGAAGGAACCTTAAAGATCTTCTAGTTCCAATCCCTCTGCCATGGGCAGGGACACCTTCCACTAGATCAAGTTGCTCAGAGCCCCATCCAGCCTGGCCTTGAACACTTCCAGTGATGGAACTAAAAAGATATGTATAATCAGACCCTGTTGGAGAGGAGTTATGTGACTTCTGTAAAGGAAAATCCTACCTCACCACCTCCTAGATTACTGTATGAATGTCAAGAAGTACATGGAGAAAGGATATACTTTGAATATAAGATATCAGAATGGTCAAATAGCTACTGATAAGGTTCCACACCAAAGATTACTAAAGAAACTAAGTTGCCCTTGTGATAGAAGAAAAGTCCTTTTATTAGTTATTAGCAGGTTGAAGGATATGAAGCAAAAGGCTGGACCTTACGGTCATTTTTCAGGGTGGCAGTATCCCTGGTGGGTTCCTGAGGAATTCATGCTGTGAGGTTTACTCTATGAAGGCCAAGGTGAGGGTAGGACTGTGTTCACCAGGTCCTGCAGCAGTAGAAAAAAGGCGAGTTCAAAGAGAACTCGCTTTAAAAGACTTTTAAAGTATAGATTAAAGCAAACAGTACAGAAGATGGTGAACTTCTGGAACCTGCTCGCAGAGGGCACTGTGGAGGGAGAAATTACAAGCAGGTTCAGACAAATCTTTGACAAATGCATGAATGCTAGTCCACAAACAAAATCAAAAAAGGCCAGCTAAGGAAGTACTTCTCTAACACAACAGCTATGGATGCTGGCAATAAGGGCAATGGCCAGCAGAAAGTGGCCAAGCTTGTGTGCTTTCCCTGGGTAACACCTCTGACTGTCACAGCCGGAGGCAGAGTGATGGGCAAGATGGGCCATTGGTCTGACACAGCGAGATATTTATTATGCTCTAATAGCTCTGCATGTTTGTGTCTTACAATGTTCAATTGTCATCCTCATTTATCTTTGTGTTATTAAAAATCCTTTACCTCTCTCAGCAAATAAATGTTTTTCTCATAATTTGCCTCCATTTATTAGAGTGCTAAGTACTATTTAATGGGCTAGGTACTATATGTATAGTGTGAATTAATTGGCCTAGAAATTTGAATGGTGAACACTTGGGATTCTCAGACAAATCACTGCTTGATCACATCCAGGGTGACTTAAAAGCATTTCTGATAACTTGAAATCATTGTAAATTGTTGTATTTGAATCTCTTTTGTAAACCTGTCTAAACGAATGTGCTAAAAAAAAGATTTACATTTAATTTGCTTATATAAATGATATTTTATGGGAAGAAATGTGTGTTACATAGAAAAATTACCTTAAAAATTGTTCTTATGATGACAGGAATGTACAAAATGGCACTTTTACTCATAATGGCCATTTTGAAAAAGATACCATGAGTGATGAGTACAGACAGATATACAATTATTGGTGATTAATGTGTGGCTTTTTTACAGGAACTTTTGCTTTAACTTCCTTAATATCTGCCAATGCAGTTGAGCGTCTTGTTCCTTCAGTCAGAACTAATTTCACTGCAAACAATAACTCAGGAATTCTGGGTTTGTCAGAATTTGAAATGCAGAGGATTGGAGTGGCAGCAGCAGTTTCATTTCTAGGAGGAATCATTCAGGTTGGTGGTGATCACATTTTCTGTATGCTACAGATGTACTGCCTTTGTGACAGCTATGAAATTTGTAATACTTTTTTTACTTCTCTGAGAAAAACTAATGAAAACATCTGGTTCAATGGTCATAAACGATGAAATTAATGTTCTTTAAGAATTTGCTACTCCTTTGTTGAGATATTGTAATTATCTGTATACATGCTCCTAGGGTGTTACAATATGAAGCAAAACCACATATAGTCAGCTCTAATATAATCCTCACTTGCAGTTGGTGTCCCCCTTCCTTCTCCTTCAGAAACAAACATGAATCAGCTTCTGGTAAGCACTGACATATTCCTGAGGCTTTCTATTGCCCTTGGCTTGAAAATAAATACTATACAATAGCCAATAATTAAAAACAGTAGGGAAAACTTCTTTAAATTCTCTTTAGAGTTCACATACCCATCATTAAAGTGAAATAGTAAAACAGATGTCTTCTAAAGTTTATTCAAATGATCAGAGGTCTTATAAATTTCTTCTTTTTTCTTATTCTGGCCACAAGGGCCAAGTTCCTTTATCCATTGCCAGTTGCTTAGGTCTTCAAAGAAGGCTTCCCTCTTTCCTTGTAAATATTAAAATAGAAGAAATGTTCCAGCATGAAACATTGCAACACCTCCTGGGTACCTGGGCTACTGAAAGAAACCCAGACCCCTCCACTCGGTGCTTTGGATCCCTCTACTGTCCAGAGGATGAGCAAAGGAGCCCAGAACGGGATCTTCAGTAGCCTGTGTGCTTGGCAAGAACTGGAGCATATACTTATGTTAGTCTGTAGGAAATATCAAGAAGTGTTGTTATTTCTGTTGCATTTTTATAAATCTTTTACCAGTTTATGACCAGGATTCTTTTATTGGAGTATGACTTGGGGTAGGAGCATGAGGGACAGCCTACAGACAGCACAGAGCTGGTGCAGATTGTGCCTGGCTGTGCCTGCATGTGCTGTCCCAATGCACCAGTATGTGCAGCATAGCACCGTGTCCTATGCAGGGTGCTTGCAACAGCAGAGCATGAATGGAGCTCTTCCTGCAGGAGTCCTGTGCTCACAGCTTGGAAGTCTATATCATCCCCAGAGAAGCCAAAATGCCTCACATGGGTAGTTGGTGCCTGCATTCATTTGATCTAACTTCGAAATCCAGTGCAGAAATTATTTTAGGTATGTGAGTCCTTTAGACCTCTTACCCTTTCATCCTGGAAAGTTCTGCTTTTTCATGTGCCTTCAATTTCATCAGCTGATTTATCCCAGCCTATGTCCTGTTTAATCCTGACTGAAATGAAAAGAACTAGCAAATCCTCTCTGCATCTTCAGAGCAGGTCTGGTAGGGAACTGTGCCACGTGCATCCGTTCCTCTCCACGGTCAACAATGTCACTTGCATTAGAATCATACTAACACAGCTGGTGCTTGTCGTGCTGCCACTAAACTCACTTTCTGTGAGTTTCATGGTTGGAGGCCAGAGTAAAATACTTATTTCCTAAAGAAGTGCCTTGAAGCTATTAATACTGTGATACGCAGGTGAAAGTCCAGATCAAGGCTGAGATTAAACTTTGCCATCTTCCCAGGTACTGTTAAGTGTGGGATTCTATGTTTCTCATCATGACTCCAGTCTCTCAACTAACAATTGCTGCAGACCTGGTAAGGTGACAAGGCACATCTTGCTCTTAATGGACAGCTGAGTCAGTCACCTTCTATTTATCAGTTTAGATTAGAAATTAAATAACAGCCTGGAGTTAATGTATATTCTGGGACAAGAAGAATTGTATGATGCATTTTGAGGCAACAGCTTTTCATTGAAGACATCCTGAAATACAAAAAGTAGTTGTATTGTCTGTGTAGTTGGTATTTGGGATGGTACTGCTCTTGGAAGGGAGAAGATCTGGGTTATGCTCTCTACTATAAGACTTTAATTTTTCTGAAAAACAGTCAAAATGCTGTTCTCTAATCAGCCACTAATGGCACAAAACTAACAGATGCTGTGACTAATCCATACCATGGGCAGCCTCCAGATGAAGGATGAAAAGTCCTTGCCAAAACAGCTGTTTCCTTCTTGAGAAGAGGAGGTAAAGAGCTGAACACCCTTGGCCTAAAAAGCAATTTGATACTATTTTTCCAGTAGCCTGGAAAAATCTAATCGGCAAATAACGTTAAAAAAAAAAGTAAACATACAAAATAGTGAGTAATGGAGGGAAGGAGTGGGGGGAGCAGTTTTTGAGATGAACTGCTGTTGGCTAGTTTGTGTTTAGTAGACCACAACTGTGCATTTGTGTGTGAGGCAAACTCTGAGCAGCTCTGTGAATCTCAGTGCCATCTAGACATGAAATAAATTACAACAGTTTTCTGATCATAAGACAAGAATAGGTAGAGCTTATAAGAACTGAAATTTGTGGCTTAGCTGCTTAAGTTTTTCTCAAGTACTAAATTTCAGGGTCCTAAACTACTTCTGAAATCTAATGTGTGAGGAAGTGTTCATAAAAGAAGAAAGATATTTAGTTATCTTATGAGGCATTCTGATGAAGATAGTATTAAAATAGAAAATAAGTAAACATAAAATAAAAACTGTAATTACCAAAACCATTTAATATAATACATTCATTATTTCATTTTTAAAAGCAGAATGGAAGGCATAATTAAGATTTTTTAAATGTTTGTGTAGCTGCTACTCTATAAAGATAAACAGGGCATGGAAAACAAATCAAGTTAATAGAATTCTTCCCTGATATTAAATACCTCAGAAGTATTGATGGGGAGAGAAAATGATGGAACATAACAGATACCTATGGAGTAATTTTATAATTTAAAATGGATGGTGCCTTTATAACGTTAAAAAAATCCTCAGAAGAGTTTTTGGGTAAGATTTTTTTCCCCATTAAAATATTATATGTGCGAGAATGCTTGCATAAATATATGTGTCTCTAACAAAATCTCAGCATACTAAACTGAAATTCTAGATTAAGATTTGCTGAATAAATAGAGGATAGCTCAGGGCAGGTCAAACAGAGAAAAAAAATTAACCTAGGAAAAAGGCTTTATTCTCTTAAGACCACAGTGTTATAGATTTCAGTTGGGCTACTCTTCTGTAAATGAGAAATAGTTTCGTATTGCATTCCAGTCTTGTAGCATTTTTATTGGTAAGTTTTTCATCTACTGAATTTTAAAAACTAATATGTAATTAGTTGCTGATATACAGTGTTGGATATAAAAATATTTCTGGTTTTCAGAAGAACAAATTTACACAGGCTATTATCAATTTGCTTAATAATGAAGGAGNATGGATATATATATGGATATATGGATACAGGATATAAAAATATTTCTGGTTTTCAGAAGAACAAATTTACACAGGCTATTATCAATTTGCTTAATAATGAAGGAGCACATTTGAATAAGAAGGGTGTTTTTGTAAGGCAATATTCTTTTCCAAATCCTATTTCCCTGTGGGAAAAATGATGCTGCACTATTCTATGCTACACATAGCTCTGGAGGTATAAACATGAGTCTATTATACAGTGATAATCAGGAAAAAAATTCATTTTTCTTTTACAGTGGAAATACCTTCTTGCAGGCTCATATTCTGTATCTTGAAAACTACAAGAAGGCTGGGTGGGAGTTCCGGTTCCTACAATTATGGTAGAGCATACCACATGTTAGTACAGAAAGACCATAGAAAATACTTTTTCAGGTCCTGGAATGAGGAAAGTTCACTCTGCACACCATCAGAAGCTTCCAGACACTCTCAAGACACCCAGAATGAACATAACAGCTGCAACTCAGAAGACCAAAAGCTACTGATCTACCAGTTAGATGTCTATTGAAACAGGCCAGGGAGAGTTTTAAATTGGCAACTCAGTCAAGCTGAACTGTCTGTCTGTTGTCTCCAGAGGGTCCATAGATATCTTCACTTTTGCAACCTTTGATTTTGANAATGAGAAATAGTTTCGTATTGCATTCCAGTCTTGTAGCATTTTTATTGGTAAGTTTTTCATCTACTGAATTTTAAAAACTAATATGTAATTAGTTGCTGATATACAGTGTTGGATATAAAAATATTTCTGGTTTTCAGAAGAACAAATTTACACAGGCTATTATCAATTTGCTTAATAATGAAGGAGCACATTTGAATAAGAAGGGTGTTTTTGTAAGGCAATATTCTTTTCCAAATCCTATTTCCCTGTGGGAAAAATGATGCTGCACTATTCTATGCTACACATAGCTCTGGAGGTATAAACATGAGTCTATTATACAGTGATAATCAGGAAAAAAATTCATTTTTCTTTTACAGTGGAAATACCTTCTTGCAGGCTCATATTCTGTATCTTGAAAACTACAAGAAGGCTGGGTGGGAGTTCCGGTTCCTACAATTATGGTAGAGCATACCACATGTTAGTACAGAAAGACCATAGAAAATACTTTTTCAGGTCCTGGAATGAGGAAAGTTCACTCTGCACACCATCAGAAGCTTCCAGACACTCTCAAGACACCCAGAATGAACATAACAGCTGCAACTCAGAAGACCAAAAGCTACTGATCTACCAGTTAGATGTCTATTGAAACAGGCCAGGGAGAGTTTTAAATTGGCAACTCAGTCAAGCTGAACTGTCTGTCTGTTGTCTCCAGAGGGTCCATAGATATCTTCACTTTTGCAACCTTTGATTTTGAGATAACCACTAAAATGTACTAAATGAGAGGCTCACAGTCTGTACTGTGTCCCTCCAAGAGATGTTCCCTAAGTCTGACCTTCACCTACCCAGCCCATGCAGCAAATGATCAGAAAGGGCACCACACTTTTGTTGTCTATAACCATGAAAAAACCCCTTCCAGTACAGCAGAGTTTTGAGGGGCTTGAAATTCATTCTCTAAAACTGAATCTGTGCAGAAGGTAACATGATATCAGTCTTGATTTCTGTGGACAGAAAGTTTGACATTAGTGATTTCCAAAGAGCTGTTAAGTGTAAAAATTTTTACTAGCCATGAAGTCAATTTGACTACATGTTGAATGGAATTTTAATAATAATAATAAACTGAGCATGTTGTCATGGGAAGAAAGTATTGAAAGTGGACAAGAACCAAAGGTTCTGAATTAATAAACATAGAGGGCTTTGGTTTTTGCAATTGCTCATTTTTCTTCTCCTGGCTAAATTCCCATTCTCTTCTACTTGTCAGAGTAAAACTACGAAGCAGTAAAGACAGCTGCAAGAAAAGGTTCCCTTTGTATTATCTTTCTTTTAATTTGAAATTTAATTCTTTTTTTCTATTTATTTTTTTTAAGAAATCACACCTTCCACCACTTCTTTCTAATCACTTAATTGTATGCCTTGTTTCCGTGACCTTTTCTCCTTTGCTGTGCCTTAACTCAAGGCTGCTTTCCCTCACTTTCTCTTATATTTTTTTTTCTTTTCTCTGAAAGGTCTTGATTTCATTTACATGAATTTACTCAAGAATGTATACCTGGTGAAAAAAAAAATTCATCTCAAGAAAGTTACTTCTTAATGAGCCTTTTTACATGGTGTTATGTACTGAAAATGCCACACAAATGAAAAATAGCCAAGTGCCTTTCAAACCATTTTTATACTGCGCATGTTCTTTCCCTGAAATACGCTTTTATCCTCTAGGAACTAAGTTTTTAGAAATTAAAAATTCTGAATACAATTCTAATATATGTGAAAATTTTTGGTTTTTTACACTTTAAGAAAATTCCAGTATTACTACAAATAATGAAAAGAGAAAAATATTTTCCTTATTTATTTTTTTTTTCTGTTCTAGCACTTCACTGTCTTTTTTCTCTCTAGTTTGTCTGCATCAGGAAGGAAGAGAAATCATACAATATACCAGAATATAAAGTGGAAGACCTGCAAAAATGAGCATCACAATCATAGCCAAGATAAAGCAGATTGTTAGACATTTCTTTAAGAATATTGAACTTTCTACATTTTGGTCAGTGTTACTGGGTGAAAGATTTTATGACATAATGCAATGTAATGCAATTGTGTGCTGTCAGCTTAGCTCAGTTTCAAATGGTGTTTTTTCAAAAAGCAGTGGCAGCCAAGCTTACATGGCTGTTGCCCAGCATGGAGGGTTAATTGTAGAATCAATCTGGGCCTGTGTAAATGCTAATAATTTTAATATATCTGTCAAGAAAACTCACATGGAACTAGATTTGGAAGGCTTTCAAAACTTTTTGCCTCCTCATGATCTAAGCAGTTTCTGTTCATTACTCATGTTGCAAGGACAGCAGGAGATTCCCACACCAGCTAATGCTGAAAATTACACCCTCCACCCAGGATGTTTTCTATTCTGGTTGCTTCACAGTTAAACCTTCTCCATGGAAGATGTATGGGTGCACATCATATTTATTTAACTATCATGTAAATAAAGTGTAGGATGTACATGCTGATGAAGAACTGCCTTTGTTTCTGGAGCAAGTTTTGTGGAACAAGATATCCTGAGCTACCTTCTACCATAAGGAGGGGGGACCGAGTGTAGGCTGTTGCTTGTTTAACTGAGTGGCTACAGAAATTGTCTAACTGAAACCGTACTCGTGGTTTGCACGTATTTTACATAGCCTGAAGTTATAAGCAATCAATAAAAACTATATTTGAAATGTGATCTTTTAGTTAGTACCTGAGAAGCATACTCTTAAAATGCTGAAGATTAAGAAAAAAAAAAGTAAAAAACCAATAAGTAAATCCGAGAGTGATGCTGAAGTTTCTAAGTTCAGCAATCATTTTCCTGTAACTCACAATAATAACTTTCTCTGAAATGCTAATAGCAACTAATACTTCTTTGTGATATTATGTAGCACACAGATTTGTCTCTGCAGTTTTGATTCCAAGGCTAAATAAACATCCAATTTTCTGGAAACTAAGCTATTTACACAGTTAGAAATTTCGCATTCAGACAATAGAAACCGATCTTAGAAAACAAACAAAAATTCACTAGGGAAGGGAGAATTTAATTCTTATTGAACTTTGCTACTGTGAACAATGTTTTAAATATGTTAGTAGGCACACTGTTAGAACAAACAGCAAAACAAAATATCTGAAATTAGTAATTATCAGTTTTAGGCCTGACTAACTAAATTACTACTCACTGAGGGTATACAGTAATTATCATTATTGGAGCCCAATCTTGAATGGCAATCAATGTTCCAATTGCTCATAGTACAGAGTAATTTACAGGCTATTAGTGGGAAGTAGAAGAAAAATCTCAGATTTAATCTCTCAAATGGAAGAGGAAATTGCTCACTAGAGGTTTTGTGGTAAATTAAAAGCCACTTATTTTGGTATTTTTGTTTCTTTTGTGGTACTATGCTCAAAGCTCACTGCATACAGGTGAGTTTTATGGTGAAAAAAATGAATGGTGTTCATGCATAAAGAACGGTAACAGCTGAAAATGATACTTTTAGCTTCAGAACAAAACAAAAAAACCCCAAGGGAGACTGTAATATATTCCAAAATGATGATATTTAGTATGGTAAACACAAAATGAACCTCTTAGAAAGTATTGTAACAAACAACTCTGTGCCAAGAGCATGTAACTTTTCAGGCAGAAGAACAGCAAATGCAAAAGACCATAGAAGTAAGAAACTGCAAAACTCATTGTAAGGGGAGATAATGCCAATGTAAGTTAATGTGGATCAGAAAACCATTAAGCGTTATGTAAACCACAGTAGCAGCTGTAGTCATGTATTAACTTTGTTGAAAGAATTAAGAGTTGTCAAATCTCATACTTTGGAGGGAAAGAATGTTTGAAGTCCAGGATAAGGGGAGAAAACAGTTGAACACAATAATACTTTGTCCTGTATTCCTATGAAGTACCTACAATAGTTGTAGATTCTGCTGCAATTTAAATTCCTGGATTAGAGGTCTCACCACAAGACTCTCCATAGAACCTCACAAATTTGGTATCTGTTGAAATTGCTAATGTCGGGAATCCTGATAGTGACATGATGGCAATCAGTAAGCTGGACCAAGATACGGCATTTGGCCCATTTAAGCTGGATAGCAGTGGAGCAGGAATGAGTCTCAGAACCAGCCTCACTTTTTGAGTTACTGTACTTCTTGTTGCAGTGTTGGGTTGATATTTTTATGTTGTTTATTGTGCTTATTTATTGTATTAGAGCAGGAGAGAATACTAAGAGTTTCTTTGAGTCTGCTTTTGTTACTAAACCTGTCTAGAGTCTGGTAAACTAGTGAGTAAAATAGTGCAGGTAAACCCACAAAACTTCAATGGGTTCCATTTTCAGCTATATTTGTCCTTCAAAGGACATTTGCTTTGTATCTTTAACTCATTTATCTTATAATTTATTAAAAGGACTCTGGCTCATTGTCCTGTCACCAAGAAGCTGCATTTTTTACTTGCTGATCCTCCTGCCTTTGCCTTTTAGGTAGCGATGTTTACGCTGCAGTTGGGCAGTGCCACTTTCTTGTTAACAGAACCCGTGATAAGCGCGATGACAACAGGAGCAGCTACACATGTGGTGACTTCACAAGTGAAGTATCTGCTGGGAATGAAAATACCATATATATCGGGACCGCTGGCATTTTTTCATGTGAGTTCAGTGGAAGAGATGGGTTACTTCATTAGCTAACATTTTATTAAATAACTGTGCTATTTGTCTCTGTGTAAGAGTAAGGAATTTGTTATGCAAATGTGTGAATGAACAGAAGATGAGCCTTCATCTTGCTTTGATTGTTCGTAAGAAGAGATTTGGAAAACTTGATAGAGAACTAGCAGGAATGGATACAGTAATTAATTTAAAATATGTGTGTTAGGGCATCAATAATTCCATTTATTATTCTGAGCCATTATACACTCACACAGGGAAGGTAATCTCTTTCTGGATCAGCTTGTGGAAGGAATATAAATATAAATTTAAACATATTTTCTTCATATGCTGCTGAATGAAATCTGACCATGATTGTGGCAAAAGGAAAATGACCCATGGTTTGTGCATCTCCTATGCAAAAATCACTCTAGATATGTTGTTTATTACTTCATGACATGATACTACTTCGCCATAAACATGGCAAGTGGACAGCTTCAAGGTAATTTTTATAAAATGCATTCATTATTTTATACAATATTTTTGCAAACGAGTGGTTAGGCTGCTTAAAGAATCATCATTGGCAAAAAGCAGGTATGAGCTTAATATGAACTCATGAAAGTGTGACTGTAACAGAGTTCAATGGCAAGGTTCACTCTCTTACTCCAAGGATGAAGCATTCACAGGAAAATTGCATTAGTATCAACTTAGAATGGATTACATGGAAACTGAGGATAAAAAAAGGTAAGGTTACAAAGGTTATGGATACAAAAAGATAAGGTGTGCAAAAGGGTTTAACAGAATTTCATCACTGAGTAATTTAACACTTATGAAGTGATTAAATGGGATTTTTTATAAATATAACAGTGACTTAATTACAATTTCATGATGACAACATTCACACCATAATAATTTCACACTCGTGCACACAGGCAGAGATGTATATATGTCTGTCTGTGAGTGTAAAGGTGTTTATCAAAAATTCCCTCTGGCTTCAGTGAAATACTCATGGCAAATGCCTGAGTGTTTCTCAGCAGGCAGGGGTTGCACCTCGAGGAGTATGTGTGTGTGTGTGTGTGTGTGTGTGTGTATCAGCCCAGGCCTCGTCTAAGTGATGGTCTTTCGAGTATTGCAGACTTGAGGGTTCACAAGCTCTGAGAGGTGCCCCGCTGAGAAGGAGGTGCTGGCTCAGCCCACTGTGGCTCAGAAGAGCTCAGAGGGCCTCACTTAGGACTCCTGTGTGCAGGGTCACAAGGTGATTTGCTTTAGTCATCAGTTAGTTTCTATCCTGGCCAAAACCCATGTTGGCAACTACTGGAGTTTCCAAAACACTTGGAAATTGTTTCCAAAACTTTGGCAACAATGGTGCTGTTCTGCTGGGGCTCCAGTTCAGGTAGGGAATGTTCCAAGGCTGTCAGGGGATGACTGATGGCCCTTTGTTCCCCACCTCGGCCGGACTGCAGATGTTGCTGTTACAGTGTTGTTCCCACCTGTACCATGGCAGAGCAGCTGCTACGGTCAAGGACACATCACCACCCGGCTGGTTTGGTCAAGGGCAGGGTTGATGCACCACCACCAGTGTCATGGTTACAGCCCTCGGAAAGTACATATTTTCGGCTGAAACCTTAAAGAGCAAAGTTGTATAATCTTATTACACAAAAGACATGAATGTATTCTTGATGGTAACTTATTCCAGCAAGCCCTGAGTTTTGGTGCAGTGAGCATAATCTCTTGGCATTATTAGTACTACAAGAGTACCTGCCAGAATGATATTTTGCTCATAATAAAACTGTATTTGCTTGCTAAGGTGATATTTAAATTGCACTGATATTGAGACTTCATCCAGTCAGCCACCAAATTAGGACACCTTATTTAAAAGCACTGACTATGTCTTTGTGCCCTTTATTTTTCCTATTATTTTGGGAAATTTGTTAATGTGAACTCTTTAATTAGAAGATATTGCTTTTTTGAATGTTTTTTCATAGTATTTTATAAATTTGACAGCTTTTCATATGGATAATTAATTGGTAAGTTTTTTACAGTACCAATTTATTAATGAAAATTAGGGGCATGTAGTAAACACAAGTAATTTATCCATTTATCTTCTAGAGATATACCTAAAAGTGTCATAGCCATTTTTATGAGTAGTCCGTTGGCTTATGAGACTATTAAAAATGATTCTTCATATATTAATTCTTTTTATTATTTAAAAACCTTTTCATAAATGATTCTTAATATAAAACGTGAACAGCCTCTTTTTCATGGTATTTCCATGGAGACTATACTTACATATAGGAATATTGTCATCTTGTAGAGATGACTGGTGTTAAGTACTGCAGCCAAGGCATAATCAAAACATACATTATGAGCAATAATAAAGAACAGCAGTGATATGAAGAAATATTTCCATGTTGGTGTGTTGATGATATCATAAATGAGGTCATTCAAATCCTTTGAAAGAGATCTATTCCCTTATCCCTTGTATTTTTAATGTATTTGAAACAACTTCTTTGCCTTTCACTTCTCTTTTGAAATCAAACCCCTTTGAACATACTCCAAAGAAAAATTTTCCTGATTTTTTTAAGGTTCTGAATTGCTCTGTAAATTGTGTGAAAAGAAATGACCAAAAAAAAAAAAAATTGACTCTGTAAAGCTTGAAAGAATAATAAAAAAGGGACAATTTTACTACAAAATCTTTTAAAATGTTTCTGGTATCTGTTCAGACTTACGAGTTGCCATAAGATGGTCCAGTATCTCAGTCAAAAGCACCAGAGCTAGACTTTAACAATAATTTTCTTCTATGGTTGTAGTTTTATGTGAAAATTCTATGAATTAGATACGAGGTAGTTTGCACATGTATCTAGAGAGTGAAAGGCAACTTTGGCATCTCTCTGGACATGTTCTTTACTTCAAATCCTTGAAATCCAAAGATTGGTACTTTTGCTTACATTTTTTTTCTTTGTCCACTCCAAAACACCTCCCACTCACAAAACCAAGTTTTGCCTAAGGCAGCCTTTGGGCTGGCAAAGCAAGAATAAGAACGTTTAATAAAGTGTGATAGGAGAGTTGCAAGTGTAGCAAGCCAGTGAAATGAATTCTTTATAGCATGTGAGATCATGGTTAAATATGTAGAAAGGAACTTTGCATATGGAGAACAAATCTAGTACACTGGCCTTGAGCCTATGGTATTTTTGTGTTTACACATAGTTTATGTAACTTATTAAATTTTGTTTTCCCTGTACATAGTTTGTCACATTTCAATTGAGCCTCACAGTGCAGCATCAGTTGGTATTTTGCAAATGGAAAACGAAAAGTTAAGGTGAAGAAAAATAGTGAGGGAATACTGCATGTGAGATCTAACTTTACAAGGGAAAAGGAAAGTGTCATCAAGTTTTACTCAGCATCTGAAAACAGAAGAACATACTTGTATTTGCCCTTTATTTACGGATAGATATGTTTCTCTTTCCACACGTTTCTGAGAAAATACAACACTGTAAAATGAACTGCAGTGTAGGAAACTTGCTTTGCAAAACGGGGTCTTTTGTGGCTGTGTTGCAAGTTTGTTGCAAAATCTTTGCATGCTTTTGCTGAAATTATCTGGAAAAAATCCCAAACCTTCACGTTCTGCTATCATTTCTTTTTTTTTCACCCCTTTTTCACCCAGTTACTTATACAGTTTACAGTATTTGCCTGTACATTTTCCCTCCAGTGTGACATATTTAAAAAACATCAGAATGAAATATTTTTGAAAATGAAATTATATTTCACTCTTAAAATGTATTTTGTTAAATAACATGTTCCTTTAATTCTTTTGTTTGCTTCAACCTCTATACTCATTTTAGAGCTAATCTTTTGGGGTTTCATGTATACATTAAAACAACCCAACTCAGAGCATTTCATTAATATGTCCAAATACACATCCTTTCTAGAATATAAACCATTACAACGTTCAATATCACCCTATGAAAGTATGTGAAAATATAGTGGAACTCAAAACTGCTGGTTTCCCATGAGACAAGGAACATTCAGTGTCTGTATAAATACATGCAAAGCTGGAATACTTCTTGTTTCACTTAGGTCCAAATTTGCACTGATTACCAAAAAGTCCACTGATTGCTCATAATATTGTCACATAGGTTCCATCAAGAATCTTTACACAAAACTAGCAGTAAAACTAAAAGCACAAGAGGCAAACAGCTCAATTAATATATTATTGCTGATTCTAAAAACTTTTAAAATTATATAATGAAAAAGATTGCTTCGTACACTGTAATATCAAGCTGAATTCTGCTGCATAATTTCCAAATTATTTCAGTAAGTGCATTATCAAAATATGGTAAATGCTGAATTTATAATCATATTCTTGATTAAAACATTTGTAAATACTTCTTTTGATCAGAAGCTTGAGCTTTATGTACTTAGATTTAGGATTTATAGTTTGATCTTGGTTAAGTAAAGTAACTGACTGGACAGAGTACCACGTAAAATGTATAGTCTAAAGAGATGTCTATTGTACATGTTAATTGCATTCATTTTTAGAATCTCATGCTCTTTCTTTCTTGTGAAAGGGTCTCCTCACTTCGCTGGTCATATCATGAACTGGGTGGTTTTAGGTTTCCAGTAAATGGTTACCCAGGAATCAACTAGTCAGTGGAAGCTCTTTAGTCTAATGCAGTAATTAATTTAATAATAATGTATTACTGCAAGAATTGTTTTAGTGTACTACAGACACTTTGGGGATAGGGCTATTTGGGCTACTGAATTCGAATGAGCTATAAAGTGCTGGTAGTTCCATTATTTTTCATTTATTGGCTGATGTAGACTAAATACAGAAGGGTATAACTTCAAAAGAAACCCCAAAGGATGTACTAGGCAGTTCATATAAAGATTCTGTTGCAAAGTCTGAAAAATCTGTGGCAAAGGTTTACAAGATTTGGCTATATATTTTTAAAATTAAATGGAAGTGTCTTTTTTAGTCAATTTGAAAGATAGAAATTCTTAAAGCTTGTGCATATTTCTTCACTAAAATTGTATTTATTCACTCAGTCTTTTGTCTCACTTTGTCTAAGAAAATTAGATTTAATGCCATGAACACAGACAGTTAATGCTGACACTTTAATAGACAGCATTCATTTCAAAACAAATCACATCTCTCTCACTTCAGAAAGTAGGAATCAACCCATTTCTTTTCTTTTCTTGCCACTTCACCTTAGATCTAGCTCTGTCTTTGGTGAGTTTGTGGAAACAGTTTTCCAGATTGCCTCTCCCTTACAGCTTCAATCACAGCTTCTGCTTGGGCACTGAGCCAAGTCCTGTGCTCTTTTGAAAATGCATTCTTGGAAAATTATGGGTACAGAGTCTAGTTCCAAGCCATTCAAGATACAATCCACATATTGTCTAATTACAGTGGGGCAATATGAGGTTAAAAACTGTGGTTTAATTGCCATTCTTCAGATTTAAGACATTTCTAGATCATATTACTTAAAAAGTTGATTTTGAAATATTTTCCTGGTTTCTGAGAAATGTTTGTGCTGGGTTATATTGCGCATTCTTAATCGAAACTCCAAGGGCTAAATTTCAAAGGACTGGACTACTTTTTGCTCTTTATGAGGAAGTTACTTTTCTGTAACCATATTTAGGTTGGGTTTTTTTCCCTTTCTAGATTATGAAAATAATCTCAGAGAGAAAAAATCAATGAAGTTATTTTAATTTACTCATTCTTCAATATGAGCATCACCTCTTCAATGAGTGACAGAATCAGAACATAATAGGAATAAATTTTATCATCATATTGACTACCTTTCTGCTAGAACAGGGTCCTTTCCTAAGATAATTTTTCTAGTGCTTTTCCCTGTCCAATATAAATATATGTATTTAAGCTCCAAACTGTCAAAACGTGTTAGTATTATACATGTATTTGAGAATAAGTTCTCTGGAGAAAAAAATTATTAATCTTTATTTTGATAAAACTACAAGTGTCACTTCTGATTTATTTTAGTGGTCTTGTTAGTCATTGCCAGAGAAAACACCTTTTTTATATATTACTATTATTATTTCAAGCCTCAGTTGCTTGATTGTATTATCCTTAATGCTGGAGTATAAAAAAAAGTTACTTGTGATGATGTCTAAATCTGCATTCTAGATCTTAACTTCTGTTCTCTCTATGGTTTATATTTCAGGATGCACAGTGGTTGCCAGAATTTAAAAGTAGAAGTCAAGGGACTGAGCCTACCTTGTTTTTTTCCCTTACAGCTTTAGTAAGCCTGTGTATTGTATACATTTTTATGCCGTGCTGTTCTTCCAGGCAATAGACTGTTGCTTTTCTTCATGAGGCCTGAAAACAAGTTGTGATAGAGATCTCATTGTTTCTTTATCAGGATAGATGCTCTTTCTAACTTTCTTCACCCCTTCTAACTGTTTCAGCAAACTTCTAATTGTTTTCATTACTTTCCATTAATCTGCTATCATACTGATTAATGCCTTATTTCCTGAACCCACAAATTCAGCATAGAGCCAAAATTATAGTTCACTGTGTCATCTGTGCTGGCACGAAGGCAACTGCATTCTTCTGAGTCTGTTACTTACTACGCTGTATTCATCATCAAAGGCCCCTGATGCTCATCACTGTTGGTCATTCTATGCCTGTTCCATATTTCTATTCCCCATGTTCCTTATAATTTAGCACCATATTTCCTTTCTTCATCACAGATCCAACTATATTTTTCTAACCTGTTTTACAGGTTATTGCAGCACATATTAACTGCTGAAAAGCTGAAGGCCTCACATTCACAGCTCCATAGCTCTGTCCTGGTGTCCTCTTTCCCTTTTAACTCCGCAGTCAGAAGAAAAGGAAACAAACAGGGATAAGCAGATAACTTTAATTATTTAAATAACCAATAACATATGTACGCAAGCTTGGCAACAATTTAGTGTGTGCAGCACCTGGACCTGACCAAAGCATGCTCCATGGAGCACTGTGAAAGGGGCAAGAGCAGCCAGCGGGGAGACTGAAGATGGTCTGCTGAAATTACTCTGGACCCAAAGATTGCAGAGGATGCCCTGCAGAGGATGCTCATCTTGGAAGATTCCTGTTGCATCTCTTCCCATCCAGCCACTACTGCATTTTTCATTCCCTTTTCTTTTTTCCTCTCCTTCTCTTTTCCCCTCTGTTCTGTCTTTTAAATTTTTTTTCTCAGAAATAAATTCTACTGCTAGCGCTGATGAATGTTAAATGCTATGGCCACTACAAATAAACCTTTGTGCAAGAAACTTTTCTCAACATTTTTATGCGACACTCATCTCACTGAACTTAATGAGACTGAATAAGAAAAGGAAACGTACAACATTTATTGGAATTTTTTACCTTGCTTCTACCAATAGAAATTTGTAAATTAATTTATACAAATATTCACTGCTTTTTTGTGTGTGTTTTCAAAACTCCATAGGAGTAATAAATTAGTGGATTTTCTTCCTTGTGAAATCTAAAATACAGGCCAAAACCTTGTCCAATGGCTCAGCTCCTGCAGTATTGATTCAGCTCCTACTGATTATTTGTCCGAAGTTGTGAGAAGATGCCATAGCATGTGATCCAGGATATATTTTTTTGACCTGTGATTGTTATTTTCTGTTCACTGCAGATTTATGCCTATGTGTTTGAGAATATCAGATCAGTTCAGTTGGAGGCATTACTTCTCTCCTTGCTGAGCATTGTCGTGCTTGTTCTTGTTAAAGAACTGAATGAGAAATTTCAGAGAAACATTAAAGTTGTCCTTCCCATCGATCTACTTTTGGTAAGTACAAAATTATATATCACTCTTTTTCTTACAAAGCTTTCAGTGGCTCAATCTGCTGAAGTTTACTGTGTTGTGTATAGTTACCCACACCCACACCTGCCACTTATTAAATGGACAGCTGATTTTCATGGCTGTAAGTTAATTGTAAGAACAGGAAACAGTATGGCTAAATAATTAAGAAAGAAATGACATACAGTCCCAATTTGTATAATATTTTTCATATGTTTACTACTTTTTACATAATCACAAGAACACGAAGCCTAGAATTTTGAAGTGTAAG
The DNA here is from genome assembly GCA_013397815.1 of Aleadryas rufinucha. Lineage (NCBI taxonomy): Eukaryota > Metazoa > Chordata > Aves > Passeriformes > Aleadryas > Aleadryas rufinucha. Next base: position 126,953 of record VZTH01002895.1, read on the forward strand.
AAGTTTGAAATAGAAAATGAAAAGTAACTGGCGCATTGTAACTCCAGGCAAGTCTTGTGCTGAGTAGTTGTGCCTTAGATGTTGCTTGTTATTTATCTACAACAATAGCTATATCATTTTACTAACAGTTTTCCTTTAACATGGTATAGACAAAATTGAAATTAGCAATTGCATTATAAACCCCTGCTTTAAGGATTAAGTTGTAGTCAAATGATCAGCACCAGATCACTATCAGAAGGTTTCTGTTTTTCTTTAAACCTCTAAAAGAAAATACAAAATATGAAGGACAGTTGGCTTTCAGGGTGTATTATAGCAATTACTCTTCTGTTACTGGAAAAATTTACAAGGGCAAAATACTGGAAAAGGACGTAGTGTGGTCCTGGTCTCAGTGTTACCGTTTCAAAAATAGTGGATAAAGTGTACCAGCAAACTAAGGATTGCAGACTGGAACTCAAACCTGTTCTGTTGGGATTTGTGTGTTCATCTCATTTGAAATACCAGAAATGAGTTTGAACCTGCTCACGGCCAAATTTTCCACTCTCTCTGCAAGATTAATAGTTGCTAGAACATAAAAACAAGAGGCAGAGACATCTTCTGCTGTGTTTTGTGCTGAAGTCAACCCTGCCAGTCCGGATTAGATGTGCTCAGAGAGCATCAGCTGAATCAAGACTACTCAGGAGCAGCTCAATTATGAAGTACTTTAGGCTGCTCACATGAATGGCAGTGCTCTGGGGCACATGCTGCATAGAGGGACTTTGGACACTGATTGCCAGGGTTCCTGAGGCTTTTCAATGAAAAGAGTCATAAAAAACTCTTTCAGCAACACAGAATATGCAAACATTACTATAGTCTCACTTCATTATTGTGTCCAAATCTTAGTTTCTTTTGACTCTTCCACATTTGCAAAAAAAAATCATAATAATACTTTCCTGTTTTACTGGATTGATCTAAGGATAAATGTATGAACAGTGCCATGTACTTAGGTACGGCAATAATAGGGACCATGTCAGAAGCAACAGAAATGTAACATCTTTTTCTGTTTGAATCAATAGATAATTGCTACATCCATTGCTTGCTACTATGCTGATATGGAATACATCTACGGGATAGAAGTTGTGGGAAATATTCCTAAAGGGTAATGTGGGTTTTATTAGCTTGTGGCTTTTAAATATCTTTATTTCTGAGAACAGTCTCTGAAAAGGTCAAAGTAGTTTCTGAAATAAGAAATGATAAAAATCTATTTTGTTTGTTTCCCTTCTCCTCAAATACTCTCTCATAATTCAATCCCATGTTAATAAGTTATATGTGCATAGATATCATCACAAAAATGCATTCTTGTACATTTTCATAGCTCTTTATTGCTTTGTGGAATAAAAAGTAGGTACTAAGTACTTGATGATGTATGACAGGAGGGCAGGACACTTTACAAGATTATTTCAACCTGCTTTTTGAGGGTTTCCTTGGGTTATTGTAACAGAAAGGATTAACAATGAGATAAGATTTGTAGATCACTACACTTCATTCCTTTCCACCCATATAGAAATTTTAGAAAATGTGGTTTCTGAGGAAATGTGAAAGATTTAATTATCCTTAATCTAGAAAAGAGCATATTTACTGTAGTTAGTGATACACTTTTCTCCGTGACCTTGAAAAGAAGGCAAAAAGAAAATCCAATATAATTAACTGGAAAGAGAAATTAGATTAGTTGTCAGACAAAATGTTCAGACTCTACAGGTTGGTATGGAAGAGCACAGCTGTTGTGTAATCTCCTGCTTGGATATAGCAGGATTTCCCTAAATTTCACAAAGTATGGGTCCAAGACAGCAGGAGTACATGTGTGGCAGCTTGCACTGATAGAAATAAAATAAGGGGCATTTCTGAGAAAGAAAATGGTTTTTAAGTATTTAGAACATGCTATGAATCTGAGACTAAAACAGGAGTAAGTGTCCCCCTTCTGTGTGTAATGAATAGGTAAACTGTGTTTCCAGCTTTAATCAGGAATTTATTTTCTGTCTAACCTCATACAAGTAGTGTCAAAAAAACAGAAGCAGGGCCTGGAGCATTCCTGCATATTTTTAGACATTTACCTGAAATACCTAACTGCCTTGTCAGTGGAGAGCATCAGAAACCTTAAGAGCACAATTTGGTTTTCAGACGGTGTGACTTGTGCTCTGGAAAGATCATAGTCTTTTTGAAGAGTTCAGAGGCAATCTGGGGTAGTTTGGTTCATAACTTGAGTTGTTGCATTGCAATCCCCATTAGATGGAATAAATGTCTGTACTGTCAGTAACCACCAGGAATAAAAAATTTTTTTAAGATTTAAATTTAATTTTAGAAGAAAGCCAAATATATTTAAAAAAGGAGAAAATATACAGTAGTTTCTTCTACTGAACATTACAAAATTAATGAATGGTTGCTAATTTTATTTGTCAGTCATGGAGTTAATTTATCAACATCTGTTTATAATTTCCCAAAGTATAAAGTTTTCAAATTGAATACTCCATCTGAAACTGTTTCATCTTCTACAAATTCTCTTCTGCTGTTCCAAACAGACTGAGATCTTATTAATCTAAAATACTGAAAAATGTCACCTTACAAGTAACATAAAAATAAGCTGTTCCTGTAGAGATTGTTTCTCTGGTATTTGCATGAATTGCACATATACAGAGACTATATATTGAGTTTTGCAAAAATTACTGTCCTTTATTTTTATAGGTTGCCATCACCAAAAGCACCACCCATGAGTGTCCTGCCTGAAGTAGTCACTGAAGCTTTTGGAGTGGCACTGGTTGGTTATGTAGCCTCACTAGCTCTTGCTCAAGGCTCTGCTAAAAAGTTTAAATACACAGTGGATGACAACCAGGTAAAGCTCTTTCTCCTTAGTGTCACTGAGCCTTGAAATCACTTCACCATTTGGGGAAAGTGTTATAGATGAACACCCAGTAGGATAAGTTATGTTCCATATAGCATCCTGATGCCTTCTAGTGTTTACAGTAACACCCAAATCTTGTTCAAATTCTCTCTGCAGGATGCCCTCATTGGTTGAACCGTTCCTTTTGGGGAAGCTCATCCTTCAGGATAATCTTATAATGCTACATGCAGTGCAGCATTTGGGTATTAATGCATTTTCCACTGCTCTAAGATGAGACAGCTTCTCCTCTGGCAGTTGAGCTCTTATAAACAAGCTATGATGTTAAATCAGCCACCAATTAATGAAACAAAGCACTTGTAAAACAAAACCAGGTACTTATAGCCCCAGGACTTATCTGATGTTATAAGAGGAAATTATTTATACTTATGCAAAGCAGAAATCTCACCCAAAATGAAGGTTTATTTTCATATAAGAAGCTGGGTGAGTTCAGAGAGTGCTGCCAAATTTACAGACATAGAAGCATTCTCTTCCAAGTTCCACTTTGCAGAGGACATGCTTAAATAAAAGTGGAACATCTCTACACTACTACATTGCTTGTTGTGGTGGGTAACTCCAAGCTAGCTGGAAATCCACGGAGACAATAATTCAAGCACTGTGGTAAGAAAGGCTCAATTTCAGATAACTGCCTCTAGTACTGTGTGCAGAAAATGCTGCCTTCACCTTTCTGTTAAGTGGTTTGGGATAAATGACATATGGTTGAATGAAGAACAGTTGTTTTGCAGCTGGAGGTCTAATTGGACACCCTATCTAGACAGGTCAGTCTTGCTACATCAGTTCCTGTCCTTTACAACTCTTATGTTGTTGGAAAATACAGTGGGAACATTCTTGTCTATTCAGCTCTCTATAATATTTCTCAGTCTGAATACATTGGGCCATGAATTTCTGTTGAGGCTTCAGAGCCATGTTTCTAGGGAGCAGAGGGAGAATGCTTTGAGCTTAAAGCAGGTCAGACTCCAGGGTGACATGCTGCTATGTTTCAAGGCACTCCATGGAACACAGCAACCTGTGGATCTTTCTGCGCCTTTGGAAGTCTTGTAGCTTACACAGCTTCATTACTGAAGTCTTGGAAACTCTGTGTAGGTCTGCATCGAATAATGGGGAAAAAGAGCAAAACCTCCACGAGAGAAGAGCAGTCAGGGGGTGTGGCTGTACTGCCTTCAGGGGCCAGGCATAGTGCTTGGCATGGAGGCTTGTGCACGTGTGAGACTGCTGGGCCAGCTTTAAGGGGATGCTGTTCCATGCTGTGAAGACAAACTCACGAGCTGGTGTTTTCCTGGCTGGATACAGCACCATTTGTGTCCTAAGCACCCTGAGGTCTTTTCCTGCGCATTTTGCTCAGCAAACCAATATGCTCCTTAAAGTCTGTGATGCTGGGTGGCCACACTGGAACACTTCCTTAGAAAACACTTTTCTTCTTAGGCTGCACGTACAAGGTGGCTTCTCCACTTTTTCTTCTATGAATCTTTGTCTGCATTTTGACTGTGAACAAACATCAAACACATTTGTGATGAAAGACAGCATGCATATAGTGTGGCTACCACACTTCACTTTCACTAAAACATGCTCTAAAAGAAGAGAAATCAGTGGCTGTCTTTTTCCAGTGAGTCATAAACCAGAAACGATCTGGACAGTTTCCATATACCTATGCTTGGGGCTATGGCCAATTAAAAAGAAGACACGGATCAAGATGTAAATGTTTTGGTGGAACTTCACCGTCAAAACTTAGCAATAGCATTTATTCTGTGAACAAAATATCCCTTCTGCTCTTGAATCTGAATCTGGTTCAACAGCTCTATGATTCAAATTAGTTCTGAGTTGTGAGAAAATCTATTCTGTTGGGAAACCCTTTGTCATGTACCTGTGGGATTTTTTTCCCTCAAAAATGTGTCCATCCTTTATCATTGCTGATATTTACTTAGGGGACTCGTTTGTTGGCAAGAGGCATTGAAATAACAGAACAATAGGAAAAAACATCTTCTATTTAACGACTTTGCAGGAATTTTTGGCTCATGGCCTCAGCAACGTGATTCCTTCATTTTTCTTTTGCATACCAAGCGCTGCAGCGATGGGACGGACGGCACTTTTATACAGTACAGGCGCCAAAACACAGGTAACAGCTTAGAGTGGAGTGCGTCAGAGAGTTAAAGCTGTGATACTGCTCACTGGAATTTGTACTGATTTATCCATTGTATTTCCCTAGTCTTCCTTTTCCCCTGTCCTGGGAATAACTCTGCCCTGTCATTTTTAACAATCTGCATGAAATTGCATCCGATCAGCGATGTCTTCCTAGGAAAGATAATGGTTCCACTTATTAATTTTTGCCTGATTCATTCAATATAAACTGTAAGGTCTGTGGCAGCAAGGAAGTTAGGAGTTGTGTTTTCAGAGTGCAGGAAACTACATAAAAGCACTTTCAGTTTATGTGAATTTGTCAGCATTGTAATGAAAGTGCCCTCTAATGGTGTTTAGTGAATTTAATGGTACAGTCTAAACTGAAGTTTTAGGAAAAAAATCACATTTAATTTAGTGCTTCTATCTGATTTCCAAAATAAAATGAAAGTAACCTTTAGAGCTGTTTGTTAAAAAAGCAGAAGTAATCTCCCAGCTTCTGCCTTGTGACATGGTGTACTTGTCCTATCCCTCAATGTACACTGAGCCCACAGAGATGACATTTAGATTTTTGAGGATTTTTTTGCTATTTCCTGCTGTAGGAAACTAAACCCACAAGTTCTTATTACAGTAGCTCAGGAAAGAGGGGACTGTAATTGCTGAAAATGGTAACTGTGACCCTGTCAGCCTGTCATCTGTCTGAATTGTGCTTGTGAACAAGAGAGGTGCAAACCACCTGGGGCACCCCCACAGCCTCTTCCTCTGAAACTCAAGGGCCCTTCAGTGGCAACCTGCCACATAAATGTTATGTCCTTTGGAGTTTGTTGCTATTCTCCCAGGTAACAAGTGACAGGACAAGAGGAAACACCACCAAGCTGAGCCAGGGAAGGTTTAGATTAGAGATCAGGAAATTTTTTTCTCACAGAAAGAGTTGTAAAGCATTGGAACAGAGTGCCCAGAGTAATGGCAGAGTCACCATCCTGGGAAGCTGTCAAAAATTGTGTGAATATGGCACTTGAGGACATGGTTTAATGGTGAACAAGGTGGTGGTGCTGGGTTGACGGCTGGACTTGATGACCTTAAAGGTCTCTTCTAACCTCAACAGTTCTATGATTCAATGATTCTATTGTCATTTTATAGCTGTTTCTCTTGCCTGTATAAAGGTCATTAGCTGCAAGGAAAAGGTTCATGAGGTACAAGACTAAGTGCAATCCACAGGTACTGTTTCTCCTCAACCATGTTGTGCAATATTTTCTCATGCAGATGCCACAATATTGAGGAATTATACAGGACTTTACTTCAATACTCTACATGTTAAATACTTGTTAATTAGCCTACAGAGTACTCCGAACTCACTTAATCATAATGAATAATCTAACAAGTAATAATCTTGAAACGTATTTATATGCAAATATTTTAGCTACCACTTGGCTATTATTTCATATATTTTAGTTGAATTTTATGTCATACCACGGTATGACATACCATCATCCTCAAAGACATTCTCTTCTGTAACCTGTTAGTGCACTGATTGCACAATTTGCAGTTGTACTGCATCATGTTGGACTGGCTTTTCCATGGAAGATTTGAGGTAACCTGCAGACCTATAATGTGCAGACCTATAACGTGAAGGCATATAGGGTATTTGAGCACTTTGGCTCTGGTACACGTAGGCAAAGACCCCAATAAAAGATTATTCAATATGTGAAATGGAAAAAGAAACCACTATAATTTGATTTCAAGATAGCAAACACACAGTAAAAATCTGCTTGGTTTATCCATTAGTTTCACAGTATAGCAGTGCCTGTGTCTAAATGTTAAGAGCATGGCTGAGTTAGCGCTATGAGAGTATTTTAAAAGGCATAACAATCTCTCCCCTGCCTTCTTGGAAAACGACACATTAGCTTAATCCTCTCCTTTGTGGCTGTCTAGGCAGAATGAAGACACGAGAAGATCATCACTTATAAATATTGGTCGGGCCACAGGCAAAAAGAAGCCTTGCTGTAATTACATAGAGGGAAGTCAGTTTGGCATAGGACATGGAAGAAATGCAGAGAGCCTTTCAGGGGCACAGAGAAGCCCTTTCTTCTCAAATGGCTATACCTGGGTGGCAGTTTTGTCATTTGTTCCTCAGTGATATATTTTCCTGGGAGAAAACAGAAGTGAGGAACTCTGTCATGGACTAGAAGTGTTCTTCAAATAGAATCAACACTTTTTTTTCTTGCTCTTCATGAAGGCAGAAAGAGGGAAAAGTTCCTTGTGACTTTACCAGCAGATTTTCTGTCCCTTTTTCTGTAAACACTCTGTCTATCCTTCTTGATGGTATTTTTAAGTACACCATGACTTTAATTTTCTAGTGTTTTAACAACTTGTCTGGTTTTGTTTTTAACAACTTGTCTCTTAAAATGAAACCTAATTATTTTAGTAAAGAAACATATTATCAATATAAAAATAAAGTGAGCATCTGTCTACTTATCGTCAAAAACCTTCTGTGAATCTGAACTGTATATTTATAAGACCAGAAGTACTCAGTGAGCACTCAGAGTGGAATAGGACAGTGCAATTTTACTGTAGTTTTCCATCAGATTGTGAAGAAATGTGAAGAAATATTTAATTATTACACCACATATTTTTCTGAATTTATATTACTTGCATTAATTATAATCTTTAATATATATTTTTTAAATTGTGCCTAAATTTTCTTAAGTAAATACACTGATATTAACATGAAATTGTTAGTGGTTTCTGGTTTAACAATAGTTTTCTTTTAGTGTTAATACCAACAAAAGAAGTTAGAAGTCTTCTCTCATGGAAAAAATTATAGCATGCATAATTCTTGCTTAGTGCTATGACAAATCTGTTATTTGTTACAACATAGGGTGCATGGCTATAAATAAGTTGCAGAATGACAGTGGGTGCTGAGAAACTTCTGGGTTGAGATATTGCACACACATGTTCCGTTTAATAACCAAGAGTGTAAGTGATGCTCTGACCTATATCAGTGGGCTGGCAGCAGGGTCAAGCACAGATATTGAGATCTCTCACTGTTTTCACTGTAGTTGACTTAAGGTAATAATTGGAGATTAAAAATGAAATTATTTGCATCTGCAATCCACAGATACATTAATAGCTAACACCTTCAACATCTGATTCTTGACTTTGTCTACAATATTTTATAATTTATCCTTTTCACAATTTCTTTTGTTGCTTTTGTTGTTGTTGTTAGGCTGAATGATCTGCAGTTCTTGTTTATTGTTTTAGGTGGCTTGCCTTATCTCTTGTGTATTAATTCTTGTGGTGATCTATGCAATTGGACCTCTGCTGTACTGGCTTCCTATGGTACGGTACTTACCCTTTTTAAAGATTAAGATGTCAAACGTTTTCTAATGGCAGTTTCCTTCAGGAAGATAGTGCAACCTCTAAAACAGCTCTGTTTATTTCAGTGGCCGAAAGAATTGTAAGGGCACGACAAATCTTGAAATCATAAAATACAGAGGTGACAGCATAAGACATATAGATTTTACACATATATAGTTACACATATAGGCTATCATGTAAGCATATAGGAGTGAATTTCTCTGCTACTTACTTTTGACATGTAGTTTATGAAAAATATACACCCAGGATGCTGTGGATTTGTAAATTGACAAAGTGTGGTAGAAATTAATGAAGATTCATGATATTTCTCCAAGATATGCGTATGATATACAACTTTGCTTTTCAAATAAATTTGACACAAATTATTTTAGATAGTGATATAAGCTTAATTACAGAAAGATTATGAAGTATTCTTACATCTCTGTCATGGAATACATCTACGCTATGACTCTATGGAGCAGGGTGGCATCTTTTCACATAAGCTATATCTAGCTTTTGGTATTACAAATTAATAGTTAATTTTAACTAGAGGCATGTCAAAGCTGCAAAATACAGCTCCAAAATTATCCACAATTCTGCCATGTATGTACATGAAGTTTTAACTCAACCATGTTTTAAAATTACTTTGTGCTATTGTTTACATGGTGTCATGAAAGTTCTCACTTTTCAAACACAGATCCTTTTATAGCTTATTTTAACCATGCAAAGTAAGGACACTTGAAGAACGGTGCTCAATATGTCCTGTTTTTTTGCTATACTTCTTCCCTACTTTCATTTGTTTTTATATGGATTATATGTGAATTTTGACTGGTTTCCTGTAGGTTTTACCCCCCATATTTTAAAAATGCTTTTTGGTTTTTGCTTTCTTGATAATTCTCTTCTAACATTTTTTTTAGCCCATCTATGCACTGCAAGTCCATCGGTTTGTACTCCATTCTTTTTGGCTTTAGATGATTTCTTCATCTATCTCCTCCTCCCTCCTGATTCAAAGAACAAAAAATTATTTTGTTTGCTTCAAAATTAATGGACTTTTGCCCTAGAGGCCTTCTCTAGGGGAAGGGGAGGAAGTGAGGAAGGGGAGTTAAAATTCTTCACTGCACAGAAGTTGAGTGCTGATTCGCTTTTGAGTCCTTCAGACTGTGGCAGAATGTATCTGGTCTGGTGATGCACGGAAGAGTCTTGGGTAGTCCTGAGGTTTGTCATTTTTCTCACAATTGGGTAGTCTGTAGATTGCCTTCACAAAAAAAAAGGGTATAGGAGAGTTGATGCTGTTAGCATCTGTCACAAGGACACCTGTGCTTATCCCATTTTCTAAACACCTACCAGGGTTTTTTTTAACTTATTTAGTATACTGACTTCTAAATTAGAGTAACAGCAGAAAATTTGTTTTCACTAGCAATTCTGCAAATGGCTTTTGTTTTTATGTCTTTGCAGTGTGTGTTAGCAAGCATTATTGTTGTGGGCTTGAAGGGGATGCTAATGCAATTCCGTGACTTAAAAAAATATTGGAAAGTGGATAAAATAGACTGGGTAAGTAAAACTTAATCTAAGGAAGTTTTCCTGAGAGCGTTTGGCAAACATCTGTTAACGAAACTTTAATAGTTCTGTGGCCCTAGAAGAGACAAGTGCAAGGAATTATTAGTAGTACTTTTTGTGCACTATCAGCTCAGAAGAACAGCATCTGTAGTATCAGTTATATTAAAAAATTATATTTTAGCAAATGATAAAGAATCGAACCTAATGCTAGAGATGTGTATACAGGCATCATGTTAATGTGAGCAAATATGTGTCTAATTTTTATGTCTTCTCTATCTGTTTAACATGCTTTTGCTACTGCAGCATTATTGAAGAGACTTTGGTATCTTCATTCTCTGGGAACATGGAATGACCATACAGGTCAAACAGAACTGGAAACACTAGTGATGCAGAAAGATACATATTGAAGGGTGCTGTAGGTAAATTGCCTTAACTCTTCCAGATTTTGCAAACAGAATATCTACTGTTTGAACATAGTGAAAGATTCTGCAGTATGAGGGGAGGAATGCATCAGAAAGAGTAGACAGGTGAAAAGAGATATAGTATGAAAATCTAGTTTAATGCAAGGTATAAATAGTCTGACAGAATTTGCACAGAATTCCTAGCAAATATTAAAGATGAATCCATGTTTAAGAAGACTCCTGGATTTTTCTTCTGTGGGAGATTTTGGATGTAATAGCCAATTAGCGGGACCAAAATTTCTATGCACTTACATAACTACATACATGCTGACATCCTGTATGTTTGAGTTAACAATGTTCAGAAAGGTATATTGGCTATATAGTCCTTTTCTGTGGTGGGATATACAAGTAATGGGAATTAATATTAGACTTTGTTGAATTCACCAGTGACTTAATATTCTACAGCAGTAATGGTTAAGTCTAGACTGAATAAAACTTTTTTTAATAGAGTACTGGATTTCAGTATGGGAAACAGCTGAGTAAACAACATCGTTTGACTGTGAGATTTTTCGCTCTTAATTGCAGAAAACTAGAGGTGCAGAAAACTTGCTTTTGGGGGTTTCTTTTGTATTATCCAGAAGAAAAGCTCTATCTTTCATGACATCTTTTCTTTCTCAAGCAATAAAATTCTGAATATATTTTCTATCTCTTGTATTGTATTTGATCTTCAGCTTAACTCATATTGTCAGTGACAGAAATGGTGGATGATGTGGATCAAGAATTATTTTGGGAACAATGGACTTAAAAACATTGGTAGTTTTGAGAGAGAGATATATCTTCTCCAACAGTTCATTGAGATAATAAGTAATTATGTTTTCCAGCAGGATATTCTGGAATCTCACTAGATTTGACGCATCTTCACAGATAGACTAGCCTGACTGATTTTTGCTTTTCTGGTTTTGGCAGAAAAGGTTGTGTGAGTGGTTAGTTATTACATCTCTGACATCTGTCATCATTTCTAAGAGAGGTTATAGAACGGGGGAGTTTGCTGGGTTCATCTTTTTGACTAAACATACTTGAGCACGGATTTATCTTCAAGTAGTTTTACCATCAGTCCTTAGCATGACAGGATAAATCATCCTCCTTAAAATAGCATAGTTTAAAGTAAGGCTATAAACATTGATCTTGCATTGCTGCCTGCTCTGAGGAGCCCCACCAAGGGCAGTGATTTGTGTAACTATACTGGTGTTATTTTGTCCTGAAAAGATTCACCCCAGCAATTGACAGAACACTGGAAATGAATCATTCCATCACCCAGGTTATCCAAAGTGTTTTGAAGATAGAAACCCTAACAAAACATTTAGAAATAATTAGCAGTTGTCCTTTCTGGAACTGATTCTGTGCAGGGTGTGTGTCATGTAGCATTGAAGTCAGGTTTGTTTTGCTTATAAGTCTGGCACATGATAGTGCATGGAAACAGAATATTATGGAGTTTGTTACCTTGTTCCTTCACACTTCTTTAAGCATCGCATTAAACACAAGTGGTATGAATAATATTTATTCGTTGATTAGTTCTTTACAAACATAATCCTTTTAAATGTCGAAGGTAAGATACTGTTCAGGAGTTGGACTTGTTTAATTCTATCACAGGATATTCTATGTTTCTATGAAATCTCTTCTTTCATGGGTGGCTTTTTCTTTCAGATTTACATCCTGCCTCTCAAATCACATTCGACTGCTTTTCAGCTACTACCCCACCGTTCTTATTCCAGAGATCTCTTTCCTGCCATTCATAGCATCCATGTGAACTTCAAATGTCTCCTGCTTCAGTTAAGGTCTTCTGTCAGTCCCAACACCTTGGTTGGATGACTTCAACAATCTCATAATAACGAAATAATTACACTATTTCACTATATATGTTATATGCATAACTGAGAGTGATTTGTCTTGATTTTTTCACCCTCTTTTTCTGGGAACTGCCAGGAAGCTAATCTGGCATTAGTCTGTAAATATATCTTACTTCTCAGGTCCTCAGGTCAAAAGGCGATTTTCTTGTCCTTTCTGTAAGCCTAATTTCTTATGCAGGCCCACTTGACTAACTTGCTGTTTTTATTCTCCAGCTTGACAGTGCACTTTCCTAGTATCACTAAAAAGGCCAGTGAAGTTCTTGTTAACTCTTGATTTTAAGGCTCAGCATCACAGATAAGCAGCCTTTTAAGACAGGCAGAAACTACTGCCTGGTAATGGACTGCTGAAGAAAAATGTTCTCTTTGCTGTTAACAGTTGAACTTGAAAGTAACCAAAGATGGAGGAAGAGTATTTCAGAAGGTGATGTTCTAAGTGAAAAAATATAATAGAATAAAGATTATTTTCATGAGTTAATTATATAGCAGGGATTTGGGAAGTTCAGCAAAGAAATACTCTGTCATTTAAAGAGAAAAAAATGTTTTAAAGTTGCACATATGTCTTGACCAGAAAATGACCACAGCTGAGACAAAGCCAGGTTGCATGCCTGACTTGTAAGGCAGGAAGAATGGCAAGAATTATGGTAAAAATTACACATTCTCAACATGGTGTTGTGATGACAGGCAGTTATGGATGCATGAATTGTAATTGTATGCACATAAAATAATATTAAAGGATGTAAGGAGTGCTACTAATTCAGCAATTAAAGTAGATCCAAGAACGAGGGTCTCATTTTTGACAAGTGTCCTCCAAGATCTTGCTATTATAAATTTCTGAGACATACATCCAACACCCTGCCAATCTATTTTGTCAAAATATTTAGAGGAGAGGGCCTAGAAAGGGTCTTCCTTGAAAATTTTGGAGCTCATTAGTGCAATTTCTTGGGGTTTTTTAGAACTTCTTCACATATTATCCTCAGGAGGATGATGGCCTTTTAAATTTGTTCATCCCACATGGGTCCTGATTCATGGGAGGGCTCTGAGAGCTCTCAGGGCTTTGCTATATAAACAATTTTCCACGAAGTAGGAAACCATCTCTTCTGTGAGAATAATGTTACATCAATACCTCTAGCTTATGACATCCTGGGGAGATTTTCTAATCTTCCTGCATTAGTGGATATGCTAGTGTGAGTTATATTACTTGTGCTGTAGTTGGTCTCAGTGGGGTGGGAAGGAATTTGCAAATGCTTAATACATTGAAAGTATGATTACCATATAAATTATTTTTAAAGAGTAATATTTGTATCAGTCCTTCTGTTTCCAGGGCTGTTTGCAAACAAATACTGTCTCAACCATTGTGGAGGGAATGCCTGTGAAAAATTACATTAAAGAACTACCATACCACTTTATCATCATAGGATCATTTAGGTTGGAAAAGACCTTTAAAGACCATCTAGTCCAACTGTTAACCCAACACTGCCAAGTCTACCCCTAAACCATGTCCCTAAGTGCATTAAGCAGTTCCTGCTCTATGGCTGTGGAGGTCTTCACTTGAATCCTAAGTTTTGATGAAGAGTGTGCTGAGGATGAATGCACACGTTAGTCATTTGTCTGCAGAAGGATGTGGGAGCACAGCAATGTCACTCAGTGCTTAGAGCCAGAGCCTCCTCCAGGACTCCAGCATCCTCCCTGCTGAGACTGTCCCTGAATGAGCAGGACTTTAATGGGATTCTCCTTTTGGCTATATGCTGGTGGCTGCAGCATGGGCCTCTATCTGAGCAACTCACCACAGCCTCACATTACAGATAGTACAGAACTGGTCAGTCAAGTCACGTTCATCTCTTCCTCCATTAACCAACAGCATAACCAGGTAGGACTTAGAGGAACTGCATCCTAAATTTTCTTCATTCTGATAACAAAATCCATTGATTATTGTAGGAAACTAGACAGCTGTGATGCAGATAAAGTGCAAGGAACCCTACCCATGCAGGTGATAGCTGATCACCTCCTCAGTTTGCAATGAAAAAGAGAAGTGCATGATCTGGTTTCAGACTGGTACAGAAACATGTATTATCACCACACCTCAGAATTGCATTGTTTAGCCCTAGGTTCAGAAAGTATTCTACATTTATATGTTTTTTTCCTATCAAGTGTCATCAATGGTGGATGATTAGACCCTATTAAGTGGAAAGTCTAGATGGAGGCAGCTGCTACACACAGTCACTGTACCTCTCAGTGCTTCTGATACTTTCTGATATACACAGGAGTTCACATAAATCCATTTCTTCTGCTTGTTTTCTTTCTCCCTCTTTAGAGTTTTTCTTTAAATTAGTACAGTACAAGGATACTTTGAAGGTGGATTTTGTTTTGATTTTTGATATTAACATGTGCCTATAACACATTATTGCTAAGATTGGAAGAGGATTAGATTCTATCTGTCCTGGAGTATGCAGTAACCATCTTGAAGTAAGTTGCCAAGGAAAACTTTGATATTTTTATGACTTCTTTGTTGAACTTTTCAATAACCCATGAATTAAAAAAAAAAAAAGTCTATCAGCTGAACATAACTTCTTTCTACAAGTTTGATGCTACCCTAATTAAAGAAATACTGACTGCAGGCCAATACAAAGCACTGAAAAGGTGATTGACTAATGAGAATATGATTGTTTTGGTTCAGGCTCTACAACAATGGCAGTCTCTGATTACAGTTAAGATGTAAGATACTAGACTGCTGGAGAGGCACTTAACTAGCTTTTTCAGTACTCAGCAGTACTTAAACATTTCTGACTTCGATTCTTCCTATGCAGACTTTGTATTGGGTTTTTACACTTTCTGTTTTCTTCTGAGACACAAGAATTTTGCAGGTCTGCAGCAGTGATTTAGTTAGATGTGATGAGGTTCAGGTCTGCAGCTTAACTGGATTGCACTGAAGTGGATTCAGGTGTTGTCAAGATTTATTAAGATAGTCTAATTCTTGATCTCTCAGGTTTGTAGTAGTTCTGTTAGCCTTTTCATGTCCAGGTGAGATTCTTTATAAATGCATGTTGGATTTATAAAGTTTAGCATTACTTTCTTATTCATTAATCAGAACTCAATATCTGTTGCTCATAAAGGTAGTCTGCAAATATATGCACAACAATTTGTATAAGATGTCATGTTAAAATACACCTGGTGATTGAGAACAATTTCAGAGGAGGAACTACCTATTTGCCTAGCAGCCATCCTGTTGAAGAAACAAAAAATCTTTTGCAGTAGTTAGGAATCTTGAAGATGAGTGAGGAAAAGGCCTCTTGATAGACTCACATAACACTGTCCTCTGTGAAGCACAAGTTAGTATGCTATGACTTACATTTTATAATTCTTAAAATAATAGTTTTGAGATCTGCTCAAGCAAAATTCTTGTGGTTGGGCTGAAAGTATTCTATTGTCTCTGGCTTTCATGAGTTAAGTGAAAGCATCAGAAAGGATAATCTCAACACTGATCAAGCCATTGTAATGTGATCTGTTATTCTGCAAACATGAACAAGAAGCACTGTAATTCTTGAAATGGGCACCTGTGGGTATCTGTATATCCAGAGGAGTGAAAATACTTTCTATTCTTCTTTAACACCTTTTATAGCAATATTAGGTAGCAGTCTTGGCTTAAGGCTCCCTTAAGGAAAGAAATATGTGCTTTATTATACCAATTAGGTTGTTATAAGAAATCAAGTAATTTGTACTTTTATTTTACTTGTAAAATCTGCATGTCTCTTAGCTGTACACATCATTGCAGTATGGAAATAAAAGTGAGCATTTCTGGTTAGAAAGTAATTAAGGAAAAATTGAAATGTGAAAGTTTTTTAAAGTTTTTTTAAACATTTTAAATTTGTTCTCCAAGTGACTTCAGTTTCAGATATGCTTCTGTGTATTTTTTAAAATTGTATGTAAAATGAATCCAAAGTTTTAGTAATGAAATATTGAAAGACGGGGAAGTAATATGAAATCTCACCATTTCCACTGGAAGGAATTAATTCCTCAGTAATTTTTATTTGTCATAGAATTGTTTTAGTCAGCTGATAAACACCACTTTTAATCAGCCTCCTTGCAAATTATAATTCCCACTTATATGATTAGTGGGAGAAAACTTTGTATGTGACATCATTAGGGCACCTCATTATGTGAAAGGAAAGGAGGATTTAAAATCTATGCAGCGAAGAAGGTGACAAGAATTTGCAATGTGAAAAATAAAATACAGGTTTTCCAAGACAACTGAGTTCATTCTGAATTAAGCTGTTAGCACAAGCACAAATGCTATTTTAAGTAACCCTGGAAGGAACCTCTGTGAGCACTGGGATGAGTTGTGCCATGCTGTATGTGGTCTCCCATGGGGAGGCATTATTGTAATTGCTAATTCAGTCTTCAGCATTTGCCAGTTCAAAGATCCAAATGTTCACATCTGAGAAACAGTCTTAGTTTTAAAAATCTTTATTTCTGATTCATAAAACGCATGTTGCTATAAAATTTGAAACTAATCACTTCTTTTTGCTCCTCTCCTTAAAGAGCATATGGGTTAGTACCTACGTGTTTACAATATGCTTTGCTGCTAATGTGGGACTCTTGTATGGCGTTGTCTGCACTATAGCAATCGTGATTTTCCGCTTTTCCAGGTAAGAAACAATTTATTGAAATGTTCTACTAGCACATCATTATGTATTCTTTCTGCATATTGCTTCACAGCCAGGATAGACATACGGTATACTAAATTTAACAACTAAACTTAAGTTTTTTAGTTGCAGAAAATTGCAAGATAAGACAATTCAAAAGTAAAAGTCACATTTGTGCATTTACTGTAGACTAAGAATCTCTAAAACATTTTATAAAATGGCATTATTATGGTATTTCTCTTACTATTACACATCTATATGATTCATTATGTGAAGGTAGCATAAAATCAACAGGAAGATTAATAATATTTTTTTTCCATCAGATATTTATTTGCTCCTTAAGGAGAAAGTATGTCTGGAAAGCTTTAGTAACTAAGAGCCTTTATAAACTCCTAGGTACTATGTTGCACAGGAGTTGGTAGTTTACAATTGCACTGCTGATATGGATCAATGAAACATAACTGTACAACTATTCTAATGTCTAACAAAAAGTACAAGTTCTGTGTATGAATTAGAAAAGTCATGACAAATAAACCAGAGCAATCAGAAGTTCTTTTTATTCTGAATATATTATAGTTGCTGCTTTGGTTCATGAGTAAAGGGAAGTATAGCTAAGGTTCATGATTGATTTGTGCTACAGAATTAATTCACAGCTCATCAGTCCTGCAAATTGCTGCTTGCATGCAGTTGTTTGCATGAACATTGAATCCCAGTGAAATTAAACACAATATAGACAGCTCGATTAAATGCTTGTTAAAGTTAATGGTGTTAGACATTTGTGCACAGCTCTGTTCCCATTGAATAAGTTGCAGAACCAGCATGAAAATAGTTCAAAATTTCAAGGCAGTTAAAAATTATGGGGGATAGTTTCTGCTTGAATCAATCAGTACCTTTGTGATACCTTTGTGATAACATTGCTACTCAGCAAACTAAAATTTTGGTAAATTCTGCTAATAAAGCAAAAGGCAAGTTTTCATGTTGTTTTTACCCTGAGCCTGGATGTTAGAGGTTCTCCAACAGCAGAAAGGGATGGATATCTAACATGAAACAGCCTGATCTAGTGGAGACCTCAGTCTGAACCTGCACTAATTAATGTAAATAAGACTCTTTCCAGTGATCTCTCTGTTCTTCCGTGAAGCTTCACATGCTTGTCCATGCCATGTAAACGCATTGAACAAGACAGCAACCTTGAAACTGGTATGGCACAGATGGGGTTAACAGTATAGCAAGTAGTAAGCCATGCAGTCATGAGCAAAAGTACTAGCAGGAGTGAAGCAAGGAGAATACCGTAGATTATTTATTGTAAAGTTTCTGTTCAGATGACAGAGTATTGGATGTGGTACATATTGTGTATCAGAATGTATCGAAACCAGCAGCAGCTACAGCTCCATTTATGCAAAGACGAGAGGACAGCTGATGTTTGCGAGGCTCATTTATTTGGCCCCAATACCTGCAAATACTCCTTGTATATTGGTGCATCTGTCTCAGAGCATAGCTAGTTCCAGAGTCTTCTGCAGTTAAATGTATTCCTGCAAATGATGTATTGTATCAGAAGATCCTACACTGAGCTCCCTTTCCAAGGCAACTTTCTCTTTTCACTGTGTAGAGAGCATAGGGATACTGGCCCTTTCCAGGTAGTCCCCCATTTTGATAGCTAGAGTGCAATGTTCTACTTCATCATACAAAGATGTGCCAATTTCAATGACAAATAAAATATCTTTATTTTTCATGACCCACAGCTATTCTACATATTTATTTTCCCTCTCCATACAATATAATTTTGCAGGTAAAAAATATTAAACTTCATTTTTGAAGCTATAGGTTATATATGAGCTACCTTGACTTGAGAGTAGCTCTCTGGCCTGCTAATAAAAATTAAAATTAAGATTTTCTTCACCAGAGAATTTCATTATTCATATTTTCAAAATGATATCAAAACTCTAAAATGAGCTTCTTACTCTTTAAGTGGATGATTATAAGATAAGATAAGGTCTGTAATCACATAAATACTCACAGACTGCATTGTCAGACCTTTAAACTTCTATGCTGCAGTTTGGGGTGTGTGTCTTTTTGTTTCTGTTCAAGACTACTAATGATTTACTGCACAGATTTTTCTCTACGTATTGATTACAGAGCAAAGACACTGAATTTGAAAAATATGAAAGAGGTGGAATATAAATACAAAACAGAAGATAATTGTGTAAGTTAATTTCGTTTTTAACCTTTTGTGTGTGTGTGTGATCCACTAAATCAGATTTGTTTGTTTTCTCTAGTTAGTTACCAGATTGTAATTGGGGAATCAAGGGAATGTTTTTATGATATGACCACTTGAAATCTAAAGCCAGTATAATATAATAAAACCAAAACTAATTGGCCATCAGAAACTGGAAAATTTTCGTGGTTCTGCTGCTTGTCTGCAAAGTGAAGTTAGGCAAGTCCTCTTAGATCTATCTTAGTGTATTTGTCATTTTTAGTTATGAATTGCTCTTTCTAAAAGTTTCCTAATTCTTAAATTTAAGGAAGTATCTTGCCAGGAATGGCAAGGGCAATCTGAGCAGACAATAGCAGTCTCCATATTTTTATCACATCTCCTAAAAGTCCTTTAGTGTTGTCATCATCCCCAATCTCTTTTCTGAAACCATTTCTGCCACCAACCCCTCGTGACCAGACTGTCCCAGAGGACACCATGTGGCTGGGCAAAGAGGAGCAGCCCCACAAAGTTGTCACAGACTGCTTCACACATCTCATCACCCTGTGCACATGCAAAATGGATGGAAGAATCTCTCCGAAAGAGATTCTGCGCCTTTAAAATCTGGCTTCTTACAGACTTAAACCAACCACTCAGATTCTTTTGGTTGTTTTCATTGCAATTATCATCAAAGTTGCTTTTGCTCAGGTCTGTGGTAAGAAGAGAAGGGTAATGACTCAGAGAGGTGAACTCCCTCCTCCAAAATGAAATGGTAGGTCAGCAGCCAAGAGAGAAGTAGAACCATGTGTCCTTTCAGTACAGAGCCCCATACCTGGGACATCCTGCCTTCTCCACCGTGGCAGTTTCTCCTACATCCTTTTTCCTTTCCTAGTGCCTATGAAAGGTCTTATGTATCAGTAAGCCACATGCTCAGCAGTTATTGCTTCACCATTAAGCAGCTCTTCTTTAAAGAATTTATTATTTCTGGCAAATGTCTTCCATCAGTGCTATCTTGGGCTCAAAATCTGAACTTGCAAGGGCCCCATGGCATTTACTGTTTTGGCATGCTGAGCAACACTGGAATGTGAAAGGTACATAAGAATGGGGAGGACTCTGAAATGTGAATTAAAAACACTGTTAGTGAGGCTGTCCCGGCTGTCAATTATTATATCACTTTTCATTCTTAATAAAAATGTTGGAGAACTTTGTCAGAGATGGGTAACCAAAATTTGATTTGCCTGCTATTTTTCATATCGGTTCATGAAGCACTTTGTACAAATGCCTACACTTTTTTTAAGGTTACTGCTCCCCTGTTGTTTTTTTTTCCCCCTTATTCAGTAAGATTAACTCCAGCAACCTAGTAATAACAAACTAGTGTCTGCAGACAGTGAGGAAAATAACATTATGTTAGAGAAGCAAATTGCTCAAGAGCTTATTACACAAAACAAAGAAGGAAAATATGCCTTTAATTGAATTTAGAGTCACTGGGTTGCAGCAGGCATTTAGGGTAATTTTTAATGTATGAATGTTAGACCGATCCAAGTTTCCCTGGTAAATAACAGATTAGACAAAAACAACAGGACTTTTGAACATGAAAATATGCAAACTTAATGATCTACCCTGCCATTAAGGTCTGTGGATTTATAGGGGTTATTTCATCAATAAGAGAAAAGACACTTTAATGTGGAAAAAATCAAAGGACATTTAGAAGCTTATGTGAAACACATTTCATCCCAGGCGTTCACTGGCACTGAACTCGTACCCGAGCAGAGCCGGTGCTGTGCAGAGTACACAGGGCAATGGCCTGGGGCCTTCTAAGTGATGGCAGGGACCGACACGTGAGATAAATTTCCTGCTTTCTTAGCAAGGACACAACAAAGAGAAGTTCATTTTTCTCTGAGCAGTTCTTGTTAACAAAGAATCAAACCAGACCCAGGAATAACTAGCTGGTCAAGCTTAGGCACAGTTGGCCTTGTCCATTCTGGCCAAAAAATTATACCTAAGTCTGCCATCTGTTTGATCTGGCCTTATGGTTTGACCCTTTCAAGTTTTGTACCGTGTACTTTTGGAAGGTTGATCGTCACAGGGTTTGATCTTTGCACATCAGTCTTCCTTTTTTCCTTAGTTTTTATCTCCTACTTTGCCAGTGCTGCTATGGCACTGAAGTGTCCACTTGTCTCCACACCAAGCTTTGCACAGCATAGTTTTTATGGGAATCTGTGAGATGTCAGAGTATTTCTCCATTCAAGCATATACTGTCCTCTGTTTTGCCCTTTTTTTAGAGCTCTATTCCATATAAACTGAGACATTTTAACTGCCAGTTGAGCTTTGACACTTGTCTGACTGTGGTATGTTGGTGATGTGGTATTTACTGCAATCATATTCATAAGGTAAATTGCTCAAAGTCCCTGTACATAGTCTGGGGTTCTTTGCCTCAGATTGGGATGTTTGAAATGTTTCCTTTATTTGATGGTCACTGTGGTGGTGTCTGAGAGATCATCTCATTCCCAGAAGTCTGAACAGCAGTCCACAATAAGGAGATAGTTTATGTGGTTTGTGGTGAAGATTTCCATTCCTATTTTGCTTGAAAGTCTGTTGGGAAAACTGCATATCTTCAATGCAATCCCAAAAAATTTTTAACTACTTAAAAAAATTGTCTGTGTCAGCTCAGTGTTTGACTGTGACCTTGTTATATGACCTTTTTTAGGAAGAATAAAGGCTTTTTTGACCTATATTCTCTTGCAAATTCTTGATTTTTACTTCCATTTTCACACAACCTGTGGAAAATTGGGAGTTCAGTAGGATTACCTTAATTCTACCTCCTACAAAACCAGTATTTAAGCATGTCTTCCTGCTGTCCAATATATTTCTATATAAATATTAATTTTCTTACTGGCTTTTGAAGGTGTTTTATAAGTACACCATGAGAGTGGGAGAAACAGCATTTGTTTTGTGCAAAATGTCTCCCACTTGTACCTGGGGGATTCCGAACATTATCTGGTGTCCTTCCAAAATTGTTCTGCTGTGCACCACTTATGTTTTGAGCTACACAGTCTGGCTGAAGGTACTGGTGAGCTGCTTGTAGCTTATTCAGTGAAATGAAGAGACAGGATCGAGGGCAACTGATGGTTCACATGTAGATTATTGTGCTGGTTGTAGGTATGCGCTGGTAAAGCTTTAAATGTGCCACTCAGGGTTGATCTGGATCCTCTAAATATTTTCATGCAGAACTATCTCTGTACTAAGGTCGTCTTCAGATGACCAAGATGAATATTGCCAGCTTCCCCTAAACCACCTGTAGTGTTTGCCCTAAATCCTTGTGTACTTTTTTCAAGATGTGTTTGTCTAATAAAATATATTCCCTGTCTGCAAATGTTACTTTGCCTATGCTTGGGGATCACACCAACTGAAATAGTGCTATTACAATTAGCTAATAGTTCTTAGTATTATGCCTCATAATGTGCATGCTTTTCTTCATGCTAACTAAAATTATAGATAATTTTCATTATATATTACTTATATTTCCATTCTTACTTCAGTTATGTGTGAAGACTGATCAATAGAATTATCTGTTAAATCATTCTCACAATCCAAAACTCCTTCTAGGTTAATCTACAGGTATTTTCAGGATTTTAAAAAAAATGAGTCTGGGGTTTGGTCTCCAAATCCAAGATGACCTTTTCAGCATTATGTTTATTTCACTCCACAGGAATCATTAAAACAGGTAAAAATAGTTTCAGTCAACAGCCCGTTAGTCTTTTTGAATGCCAGGAAATTTCACACTGACCTGTTAAAGATAATCCAGAAGGATGGCACGAGCAGCCAGGTATGTGATATTGTAAACCAGGTGGGATGTGCTTTACGCTTCAGTAATCACCGTGACTGGGTTGAAGGTCGTGTTTGCTTTCCTTGCGTTTCTCAGAGAATGCAACCAGATACTGAAACAGGTATAAAAAAGTAACATTAGAAACGACTAATTTAGAATAAAGCTAATCCTAATGTTAATCAGATTCAACATGGACTATTTTCATATTATTACTTGAAAATAATATCTCTACTATTTCTACATGTGATCCTGTAAGAGACATTAGAGCACTGATCCAAAACTCCAAAATTTCTGGAAGAACTTACATAACCTCAGCTGATATAAGACTGAGATTTTAGAAGGACAACGAGTAGCTACAAATATGCTTGAATAAAATGTGATTTTTTTTCCTGGACATAAATCCATGAGAGATGGACACTTCATTTCTAACTATAAATAATTTTGGGAGAATTAGGACAAAAGTGGCTACTTTTTTTCTCAAAGATATTGTTTATTTTTCCTCTTTTGTGCCAATTGTATTAGAAAAAGAAACAATATACAAATTACGTATAACACATTTTTGGAGAATATCCCCATAAGTGCAGTATTTTCCAAGTTTTCTGCACATAACTACTGCAACTTCCTGCAACACTTCCTAAAAGGGAAAAAATAAACTATCATTTTTCTATCAATACCATGAAGACATTCCAATACTATACAATGCTTACTGTAGACAATTTCATCCATTTTGGAAAATTGGGCTGAGGAAAACCCCAGTCATGCCTTGGATGGGTTGTTAAGACAGCAACATGCATCTACTACCTCTGCTGTCCCTTGACAAAGGGTTGTGCTGCCATATGCACTTTGATGAGTGGAAATTCAGCTCAGAAAATGTGATGCTTTTTTTCCTTGGTTTCGCTAGGCTGATTTGGATTAGTATGATAAAAAGCCTCTAAACAGAGAGAAATTACTTAGGATTTGCATGGAATTAATTTGAGTCAATTTAATAAGTTAATTTAATAAGTTAATTTATACATTACTTATAAGGGAAATTTTATCCTTTGTCTCTTCTGTAAGGTACTGAGCAGTACAGCTGCCTGAAATACTGTGCCTTTTTTTTTTTTTTTGAATAAATGTCTTTCTGTAGCACATAATGGGTGTGAAAAAATGCAGTTTCAATTTTGTTTCTGTGCTCTGTTTCTGGTTTTAACTCATGTTTCTACTGAGAACTTGTATATTGAAATAATTATTATAAAAATTATCCTGATAAATGTAATTCTTGAGTATATTTGCACGTCAAAAATGTACTTACTAAAATATTAGTGTAGAAGAGGAGATTACAGCAAGTAGAAAACTAATCAAAAGTTAATCTTATAAAATCACTGCCTAGAATTTTTCTCTTCAAGAACATCTTTCCCATCTTTTGACCACTTCTTAACCATCCCCTGCTTCCCCAAAAGCACTGTGTCCAAAATATGCTTTCTAGTGAATCCAAACTTGACAGAGGTTGAGTCAGCTAAAAAGAAATGCAAATTATCAGTTTGAGTATGTATCTCAGTATTCCTCTAAAGTTATACCAGAAAATATTATACATCCAAAAGGCTGTTGCACAGAACACGATTTTGGAGAGAATGAGTTAACTTTGATACTGAAAACCAGAATTCTTATGTATTGCACTGATTTTCTCTCGTTACTGTGCAATGGACTAGTTTTCCTTGGTATGTTAATTGTTTGTTGCTTTTATTTCAGTGTGAGCAGAACACATTGCTCTGTTCATTTTCCAATGGAAGTTGTCATGGTGAGTTTATTATCTACAAATTGTATTAAAACCAAGATGGATGTAAGTGTGCAAAATGGCTCCACACTTTTCTATATATTTCTAGGTGCACACAAAGTTTATGGAAAC
Organism: Aleadryas rufinucha; assembly: GCA_013397815.1. Lineage (NCBI taxonomy): Eukaryota > Metazoa > Chordata > Aves > Passeriformes > Aleadryas > Aleadryas rufinucha. The sequence goes on from VZTH01002895.1 coordinate 151,755, forward strand.
AAATATTTTTAGTTAGACCAAACATACAATGAAGCGTGAATGCTAAACAATGTTAAACTGTGTTAACTTTGGCCTAACAAGTCCTGGTGTTCATTCTGTTTTTGACTGACTTTTTAAGATTTCAAAAGCAGGGAACCCCATGAAAATGCCTTTTCTACAGGAGTGGAAGGTTCTAGTGGAAGTGTCATTGCCCATCACAGAGGGGTTGGAACCAGATGATCTTTAAAGTCCCTTCCAACCCAAACCATTCGTTGATTCTGTGTCCCTGCTTATTGCACTGGAATGACTGTGTGTAAAGAGACATGTACGTAGAGGGGGAGACACTTCCCGTGTTGTCGCCTGGGCCGATCCTCAGACCAGGCTGAAGAGACTGTTTTGTTAAGCTTCGGGCTTGGGGTTTTTTGCATTCACAATTAGTATGAAAAAGTAAAAGTAAGATTAGAACCATGTTAAATCTTTGTGATCTTTAAAGCCACATAGGAGAAAATCTCAGAAAATGTCATCTGAATTGTTAGTTATGCATACCACCAATATTATACAGTATATCAATACAATACAGTATCAATACAATATATAATAAAAAAAACCTGAAGGTTTTCTTTCAATTAAGCTGGATAACTCCACTCTTTTTACATTTTGTAACACTTAAATCAAACCAGAGCACATACACTCCCATGGGAGAGCTGCAGCAACCTTTTGCAGTAGATACTTTATACAGATGACTTCATTGTGGCTAGAATTAAAACAGTGTTTATTTAAAACACTTATAAGCATGAAGGCCGCAGTAGAGAATCTGATTTGGAGGCTGTTGTCTGATTGTTTGTGTTTGTTAGCTAGACTCAGGACATTTTTATGAAACTCCAGTTTAGTTTTCTTGAGGGTGACAGAGTTCTTTGCTGTAGCATAGCAACCTATGAAAATGGCTACTGGAGATTATATTGTATTTTATTGACTATATTGTAAAATACTATGTCTGAGAAGATCTTACCAGTACATATTTCAGTCATCTTGAAGATGAACTGGTTTCTCATATTACAAAAGTGACAGAAAGCACAAGACCTCTTTTCTGAAAGCCTAAGTCCTGCCTTGAGGACTTAAAGGCTGTTTACTTGTACCAACCAGTCTATGGTGATTCTTTATGGGGTCTTTAAAACAAAAAACAGAGAGAAAAAGGAAAAATCCCTATAAATAGAAAAGCAAAATGTGGAGCTTACATTTTCAAGAAGGAGGGGAGCATGAGGACACAATCCATAAGCTTTACGGCAGTTGTCCAGGAAAGCATGGAAATTTATGTCTTTGTCAGAATCTTTCCTTTCTCCCTTTGGGGAATACTGTCTGTATCAGCACCAAATGAAACGACTGCTCTTGCTCATGCCACTGATCCAAAGAGGGTGCAGGTCTTTACCTACCCCCTCATTTAGAGGCCAAGCGGCCTCTACTGCAATTCAGGATGCAGTGGGGAATTATTACACTGAGCCTGGGAGATCACATGAACCCTTTCTGGGTTTCTATCACAGTAATTTCAGGGAGGAGGTTCCCTTTTAAAATTCTATATTTTTGTTTGTATGTATCTATTCATGTATGTTGGACAGTACAAAGACAGTAAATGTCTGGAGATGCAAGTCCAAAAGTCTTTGGCTCTCAGACTACTGTCAGAAAAGAATTACCACCATTTTAAATTTGCATAATGGGGAAATTTCAAGTCCCCTGAATAGTTTAAAATCTTTACCTCTGCTCTGCCAAAGCCATTTAGCTTAACTCATCTTTACAATTGGAATTCCTTTCCTTCATATTTTTCTTTTTTTTTTTTTTTCAGTTGCATGCATTATGATAATAAACATTTGTTCACAGAACAATGTGAATAAGATGTGCATTATTTTCTAGTTTTCCCTTTATGCATGCCAGGAACCATTTATCTATGTGCTAGTTCAGGATGCATTTAGGACAGAGTATGTTTCAATTAAACACAAGATGGCCTGAGGTTGAAGAATGAGTATAAGACCTTTGCAAATCTTACCAACACAATTTTCTTCTCCGGCATCAATATGTCATAGTGTATTAAAAAATTAACGAAACAAAAACCAGCATAGTAAAACCTTAGGAAAATTAAATACTCCACTTTACATATATTTCTTCTTTATGGGTGAATATTAAGTTAAGCCATAGGCAGGTGTTTAGGTACTATGGAAATCAATGTCATATCAGAACTTAAAATAAAGATAGGTATATTTTCTGTGAATCCCATAAAAAGTCTTCCAAAGAAGCCAAGCTGACTCAATGAGAAATTCAAATTTGAAGAAACAACTGTTTAATTCTTGAGACACTATTGCTGCCTTAAATATCTCATTAGTATGTTCTGCCTGTCATCACTTCTTTCCATTGCCCTAAATGTTCTTCACTTGTGCTTCTAAAATGTGGCATTTGCTTGCTTGATACCCTAGCACATAACAGTAAAAATTTAATGTGATAGTTTGGGCTTATGTTGTTGAGCTATCATCATTCTTATATCCTTTCTCGAGTATTCTCATTTTGATTAAAATTTTTTATTTATCAAATGTGTAGGTGAGTCGGTGCAGTCATGTCACAGTGAGCGACATGTTTTGATATTAGACTGCAGTGGACTGATTTTCTTTGACTACACTGGAGTTTCAGTGCTTCTTCAGGTACTCAAGACATTAGAAATATTCTGTATATGTTATAATCATACATATGAGTTACTGGGGCCAACTACTAGTCACTTCACCTATATCAGTGGATAAATATTTCACCCATAGAAAAAATAAACATAGATTTGGTATTAAATAGTACTGTGTATATAGATAAAATTGCATTAAAATATTTCTAAATATTTTGGGTAACAGTGCAAATGTACGCACATGCATGTATTGAAGATCAGCTTCAGAACTTTTTTTTTTTAAGTTGGTTTAGGTCATATTTGACCCTGCCATGTCAGTTGTAGAGACACATGTAAATTCACTGCTTTAAAGTTTCAGCTTCAATTCTGTGTGTGTTCTACTTTCTGCTGAGCCAGAGGTCAAAATAAGATCTCCAACCTTTCTCCTGTGGGCAACATATCTTGCAGGAGTTCCAAGATGCTTCCAGAAGACTAAACCCAGTAATCACTGGTTGCTGTGGTGAATGGTACTAAATCCCGATGACAGCTGGCCACAATTGGTGCTCCCCTGGGGCCAGTCCTGTTTAATATCTTTGCTGATTATTTGGACAAGAGGATCAAGTGTACCTTCAGTCAGTTTGCAGATGAGACCAAGTTGGATGGGAGTGTTGATCTGCTGCAGAGCAGGAAGGCTCTGCGGAGGGATGGACAGGCCAGATCAGTGGTCCATGGCCAGTTGTATGAGGTTCTGCAAGGCAAAGTGCCAGGTCCCTCTCTTGGGTCACAACAACCCTGTGCAGTGCTACAGGCTGGGGGAAGAGTGGCTGGAAAGACATGGGTCAGCAGTGGACTTGGCAATGCCAAGTTAATGTGTTCATTCAATGACCTTAAAGGTCCTTTCCAACCTAAACAATTCTAAGAGTCTATGGTTCTGCATAATAAGCCGTTCTATATAGTGGATAAAAAACTATGTTTAAAAGCTGTTTCTTACACTTGCATCAGATTTGGAGTTTAAAAGTTGTGTAGTGAGTACAGAGTTAAGTGGGTATGGAAGGTTTGGTTTGCATAATTTTTCTGAGTTAGATAAAGGACTAGATTTGAACTTGGGTCTTAGCCCAGGCCTTTTCTTGCCCTAACAATTTTCTCAATTTACTGTAGTGATTGCACAGTAAAGTAAGTGTTGCCTTAAAAGATTTTAAATTAGAGCTACACATATAGGCAGGGATATAATGAAAAAGAAAACTGGAAAAATAAGGTCAGTGGGAGTGACTCTTTGTTAGCTACCCCTTCGAAATATAGGGCATTCACTGTAGGATTAATTAAAAAAATTGTGAAACTGATTTCCAAAAGGTCTTAGAGACCCCCAAATTACAAATTACGTCAAAGAAGTGTTTGACAAATCTGTGAGAGGCAAGTCTGGTATGGGCTGCAAAGTGCACAGGTTGGTAGTGCAGCCTCTGGATAAATGGTTGGTCCAAAACCAAGTTGCTCAGAGAGGACCACACTCAACATGTCCTTGTTGTTACACTCCTTCCGAAAATATCATCACTGATGCCAGAGATGGAGGATTTTTGAACTGAGTAAGGTTTTTGGTTTATTTTTAAAAATAGAATATTCTGACGGGGTTCTCACTGAATCTCTTCTCTCAGAATTTTTCTACTTCATATGGATTATTTAAACATTTTTTGAAGCAGGAACTGCTTTGGATACACCCCATTTGGCAGAAAAATGCCCTACTCTGGTTTTGGAGTTATTTTCACTTTTTTTTTTCTTTAGCTTTCTATGTTATTAATATTTTGTCTCTATGGAGTTGACCATTTTCAAAGAGAGAATAAAGAACAACTTACGGCCGAATGTAGCATGATAGTTATGGTGCTTTTTTGATAAATGTCTCAAAGTTTCCTAGGTCTATTCCTATCTGTGTGGACTGGTAGTAAGCATATGGTAAGGACATTGGAAAACATGCTGAAAAAAGACAACTGGAAATAATACCCCTAAAAATGACAGCAAGAAAATGTAAAATTGTTAATCAAATTCAGTTTTAATTCTCAGCAGAGCTGTAGAGTACTGTGAAGAGGTGGTAGGAAATAAATGTAGCTTGGTGCTGTTTGCATTATAGAAGGGCTCGCTCTGGTGGCTGCTGGCAGTACAGCTGCTGCAGCAGCACTCCAGGCTCTGCCTACCTTCAATATGGGCTTTTTGCGTATGTTATTCTCTGTTGGTATTTAAAGCAGTTGGGTTATTTTTAATTTCTTTTTTTCAAACATATAGATTTACATGGACTGTAAAAACAGATACATCGATGTGTTGCTAGCACACTGCAAAGGCAAGTATCAGCTTACAGTAAAAATTTTACCTTGATGGTTTATATATCTTCACTGCCTTCTCAGTGCTCATGTGTTTGTTTTATTGCAGCTTCCTTGATAAAAGCAATGCAGTATGGTGGAAATCTTGAATCTGAAAATCCAGTTTTTTTTGAATCTATTTCTTCAGCAATTGATGCCATTCAGATTCACAGGGTAAGACTTACAAGCAGGAGTAGGTGAAGCTTGGAGGGCTTCTTGGATGCTCATAGAAATTTGTTAGTCTGGGAAAGTCTTATTTACCCAATGAACCTTTTGTGTAAAAATCTTTTATCTGTCTGTACTCTAAAACTGGTCCTCAGCCTCAGGAATGCAGTTTTCCAATTTTTTGCTGCTATCACTCTCTTCCCATCACCATGTCTCCTTTCATAACAACTTCTTGATCTTCTATGATAGATCCAGAGGCACTGTGTTGTGGTGCTTTAATCTGGGCTCACTCTCCACTGGAAAGACTTATGTCATCTAGAAACACCTAACACAGCCTCTCAGTGAGACAAATTAACTCACAGCCAGTTCTGCATTACTGAAACTACACTCGTGTTTCTCAGCCTGGGATGCTTGAAGCTGCTTCACACAACACCACACCGGTCTGACTGAAATGCTTCTGGATCTCCAGCAAGTTTGGCTTGAGCTAGAAATCTTGTTTCTGCCCAGCACTGTAGCATGCTGTGTTGGCTCACTGGTGGAAAGAGGGGAATTGCACGAGGTGGAAGAGAGAGCTAGAGGTAGAAGGGAGGCTTGAGCATCTATTTACTTGCTCAATGATTCTTGCATTCCTTTAAAAAAGATTGTAAACCTGGCCTTTCCTCTTGAACTATGTGATCCTTTTCCACTGTCATGCCAGTGTAAGTGAGCGCGCATTACAAGCAGTGTGCTTTTCTGTGGTTTTATTTATGATTCAAACATGGCTAGAGCTTGGCTCAGAGCCTTCTCCAAGAGACGTTAAACTCATCATGGTCTGTGGTTTGGTTGTTTGTCTTTTTTTCTTCACTTTGTATTTTACTAATTAAATCAGAGTTGCCTATGGACAAAACCACTTTCCACTGATTTGTCCAGATTAAGGTGAGTTGGCACAGTTGGTCTAGTGAATTGACCAGAAAAACATGTTCTCTTCAGAGCTTTTCAACATTTTTCATTACGTTGTACTACAAAAAAAAATTTACTGAAATGGTAACTGCAGGGCAAAAATAATGGGGTTGGCTATTGTATATTTTGTCTGGGTCTGATTAGATGAATTAGAATGATTGTTCTGTTATAAAATGTCTGCATTTTTTATTGACATTAATTAACTTTCCTAACATTCTTGTAGGATAGTTAGGTACTAACATTCCCATTTTATGGAAATGGGAGATGGATAGACCAGGACAAATGTTCATAATGAAAAGTGGGAGTTAAAACTCAAAGTCCACTTTTTAAGGAACTGATTGCTTGTTTCTACCAGAGCTGCTAGGCAAATCAAACCTCTGCATAGTAGCTTAGCAGTTTAGTCTGAAATGCTTGCATGCCGCCTCAAATTTTAAATGTAATTATGAAAAGTGTATATATACTGCTGATGCTTTTTCTTCAGAGTATTCATGCTACGTGCTTCAGGGATTTTTATGTGTTCGTTGTGTTTAACATCCGAAGATGAGGTGAACAGGAGTGACAAGGCAGGGTGACTGCAATAGCAGCACCACACTGTAGCTATCAGTTGATGTACTCCTCCTGTGCCTTTCTAAGATGCTGAGGTCAGTAGGACTTCTGAGTGTTAACATGATGGAATAGGTAGAATAGGATAGAAAAAAATATGTGGAAGGGGTTGGAGACTAACAGAAAGTGATTTGTTCTGATTTACATTTCAGCTTCCCCATACAACAGGAAATAGTCTTTCACTGTCAGAAAGGTAGAGGCAAGAGGGCTTTCTGGTTCATTTTCATTTCTGCTGCTGTTCAGAAATGCACAGATGTTCTTATCTACACCCTCCAATGAAAATGTTGTGTCATTCTCATTTTTATATTTATAAATTGATAAGAAACTTGCCTATTATTTTATGCAGTTAATCATAAATAACTTTTTGAAATATTAGTTTTTATAATGGTGGCATTTTCAAGCTTCATTTCCTAATTTTACATTATATTCTAAGATAACATTATAATACTTTTTTTTCTGTTTCTCTCAATTTAGAATTACAGCAAGTTCAGTGAACAGAGTGAAGTGTGATGCCCACCCATTGAGCATGGCTAGTTTCATCTGCTCATATTCAAAATGAGCTACATCATGGCTTCTCCTTAACTTTTTTCTCCAGTGGATCTCATAGATGATATTTTATATGCCATGTATATTTAGTACATTCAGTAATGACATATCTGCCTTTCAAAAAGAAAATCTTTCAGCTGCAATTACTCAGAGAATGTTCATGCAATTGTTCTACAGTGGTTTTATATAATATTTTTATATACATTTAGATAAAAATTATTAGAAAGCAGACACGAGGTACTAACTGTGTTTACCAGTTAGGTATATTCTTTTAGATATCTTCTGTTGTAACATTAGTTGTAATAAGCATCTGTAGTTTTGTGTATGGAATAGAGACATTATGAATTCTTAAAAGAGTATGGTATAATTGATACAGTATCCACAGGAAGGCATATACCATTGCATACTGTTTCTAATGAAAAGAGTACTTACTCTTTCCTCTGTTCAAGACAGCCATTTGCAGTAACGGCATCATATCACTACGCTTCCACTTTTTTTACTTGGCTTTGTATGCTTTTTAATCCCTGCCCAGATCAATGGGAGAACTTACAAGTACATGCAGAGAAGGCAGATGCATGTTGACTAACACTGGATTGCTTCCCCCTGTATTAGTTGTCTTGGGCTATTATGGTTTTCTACATTTTCAAAGCCACAGGTATCCTTTAGCTCAGACTGAAGAGGAAAAACTGGTAATATTTTTCCAAAACTTATTCTTTTTTCCAGCACATTTTTTCCAGTCTGTATTTTCAATTTGAGCTGTGATTTGTTTGGTGTTGAAAACTTCAGATGAGGCAGCTGAGATGAAAATGAGAGGTGACTGTAGGGACACATAAGGTGTGTGCCACATTTCAGCCACAATCCTGATGTGCAGTACTGTGTGTGAGCACACAAAGTGGGTGGAGGAATTCACAAGTTGAGTATTTGGTTTGTATTTATGGGTTGTCAGCAATCATGTTAGATTATACTATCACATCCATATCATGTTATATGGCAACATGTTGAGGCCTTCCAGTACCTGAAAGGAGCCTACAAGAAACATGGAGAAAGACAATTTGCAAGAGGATGTAGTGATAGGACAAGGGGGAATGGCTTCAAACTGAGAGTATGTTTAGACTAGATATTAGAAAAAAATTCTTTACTGTGACAATGGTGAGGCACTGGAACAGGTTGCCCAGAGAAGTTATGGATGCCCTGACTCTGGAAGTGTTCAAGGTGAGGTTGGATGGAGCTTTTAGCAACTTGTTCTAGTGGAAGGTGTCCCTACACATGGTAGGCTGTTGGAACCAGATGATCTTTAAGGTCCTTTCCAACCCAGGTCATTTTACGATTCTACATATGACTTTTCTGCTCTTGCTTTTGTTCCCTTATGTGAACACCAGCAGTAAAATGTGAGTTGAGCAAAAAGGAATCAACAAATGAGAAAGACGAGGAAGTAGGAATTTTTTTTTTCATCAACTTAAAAAATCTATGGAAGCTAAAGGTAAATGAATAGGACACAGCCATAATGGCCACCTTAGCACTACAGAGAGGAGGGAAGTACAAGGATGCTTTGTGCACCTGGCACGTACAGGCAAAATCTAGTGCTAAGCATTCTGTTTTCAGCAGCAGTTGCATCTGTATGCTTGTCTGGACCCTCCTTGCTCTGTCTGCTCAAAGCTGCTGCCTGAAGGAGATGAGGTGGCTCATGGAGTGACTTCTGCATCTCTACATAGTTAAGAAATTGATTAGCTTTTCCTCAAGTCTTGGTAACTCCACACTACTACATGATAATGGGAGAAAGCCATGGGGTTTTTTGCCCTTTCAGCTATCAGTGACTCTTGTAGTTATTCCCTACTTTGTCTCATAGATGACCAGAAATGTTCTGTACAAGTTCTTCTAAGACTGCTTTGGTAATTACTATTCAAAAGGTTGATAAGTAACTGTGAGAAACTCATTATACACAGGAGAAATAAATTCTGTATACTGTCCCAAGCACATTAATTTCAGATGCTGTAGTTGATTGCAAATGGCTCATTACATCACTGGACTTAGTAACATGCTATAACATTTGATTAATAATTTCCTCAAACAGCTTTTGTAATTTATTAACACTTTAGAAACTATTTACAATGTACTTTAATCATAGAAGCATCAATTTTATGTCACAGCTGAATGGAGATTTCTACTTAACTGCAAACTGAATAAATGAATAAATGGTATCTTTTCTACTAGGTTCAGCATTTGTTCTTTGTCAGCTAAATGTTTTTTTCTGAGAATTTACAGATAAGTTGATTAATGAAATTGTTAAAAATAGGGTCTTTAGCAAAGATAACATCTACCAGGAGACTTTCCCTTTTGTTCTGAATGATCTTGTAAATGGAACAACACAGATACTTTTAAAATTCTTTGTAGTATTAGCCTTTAATGAAGCCTTCTGCATTAAATGATCAATTTTTTAGTGCTTATCAAAACAGCTTCCAATTTTTACTGCTTTCAATAGGAATAATTTTTGCCCAGTTAAATGGCTGTTTTAGGGATGAACAGATATCTCCCATGAGCTACAACCTTCCAACACTGGGCTTTGGGATGGTTGTAATACTTCTGTAATCAATTTTGCCATATATAATAAGTCTAAATAACTTTCCATTTCAGAGAGTATGCATTGTTACTTATATTCCCTGTCTGGCAAGTGGCATCACTCAGGATAGTTGTTTCTCAGCAGAACAGAGTGTTTGAGGGACATATGAAGATAGCTGCCCTCCCAATTTCTTCTAAAATACCTGTACTGAGTTTAAGTTCTGCCAAACCAGAACTGCTCTACAGAACTATGGGCAGTCAGTGAGGGAGAGTAATTTCTATTTTACCATTGACCTATAAGAGCAAATTGCAAATTACTTCACTACTGATTCAGTTTCCATTTCTCCACCACCCACCCTTCTGAGTTATTGATGTTTACTAAAACATGTGATTGCGCATTGTCTCTCTTCAAATGGCTGGGATGCCATAGCATCAGACCTCATGGATTTCCAGATCACCAGCTGCTTTGCTGGTGGGATGGGAGTTGCTTCACGTCCTCCCTGAGTTGTTCTCTGCAAATCCCTGGTGATGATGTGTTTGTGCCACTGACAGAGTCAACTGACAAACAACTGCTTAATTCTTTGGTGAAGATTTAAGGGAACAGCCTAAACCTTCTGGATTAAGTTTTGGAGGCAATTCCCACTATCAATTTCAACCCTTCCCTCAATGCTTTTTCATACAGACTGTCCACTGGCTTTCCTGTGGCTCTCAGAAAGAATTATGCAAGTATATGGAAGCCCAACCCAAAACATCACAACTAGCTTCACCGGAATAGAATGGAATGGAATGAAATAGAATAGAGTAAAATAACATTTGAAAGAAACCAACAGTGATCACCTAGTCCAACTACCATTATTATAAAAGAATATCATAATTAGAATAAGCCATACTTATTCTTCTGATCCAGAAGGGTGAAGGGAGCCAAACTCATCCTGTAGCAAAGAGCCTGCACATAGTCTGTGAGTCCTTTTGGCTGTGCAGTCCCTGGCCTCACTATTCCAGAGGAGGTGAATTAAAGTCAGGAACAATAAAGGGTTTAGTTATTTGTGCCCTCTAAGGCAGACATTCAGACTTATTTGCTTGAACATTCCTAGGGACTTTTCAGAATAATGCAAAGTTTTATTAACTGTGGTTACATCTGTGAGCTTATGCAGTGCTAGCAATAAGAGCAAGCTGTGGAGCTCTCTCTGTCCTAAGTGATTCCTAGAGGTGCGAGAGAGAGACTGCACCTGCCAGCAGAGGCTCGAGGAAGTCCCTCATTTACAAACAGGTTTCAAGTAATCAAACCAATGAGTTTACTACTCTTAGTAAGCAATTCTGAAAAATCTAACCATTTACTTTGATTCCTGCATGTATACTTAGATGCCCAGATTTTATATTGCAAAATTCAGTACGTATGAGTCACTCAGCTTTTGCAAATGAGTGCTTCAATTTTGCACATTTGATGTATTCTGCACTTCATAGGAGAACTTTAATACAAGATTGTTTTCCAGAGATGGTCCAATGTTACCAGAGATGATATATTTGCTTGATGTGTTTAGGAAATTTTTAGCTATTTTTAGGAACTTATTCTACATTTTTAATAGTACATCATGTGAGTGAATAGTTTTTCTCAATATTTAAGATTTGCTAACCAGAGTATATTAAAATGGTGATCTGATCATATGCTTCTTACAGAATTTGTTTCACACATTCCAAAACAAAGCAAGCAGTGAGGAAAAAACTAGAGAGCAAACTGATGTTAAAGAATGACTATAGTGGCAATTAAAAATTAAGCATAAAATATGTAGTAAGGAAAAGATTGTTAACATTATATTTATGCAAATTAAATGTATCTAATTCTTGTCATATGTCTTTCATTTTAAAGGTTATTTGCCCTGATTCTATGATTCAAGTGTCACAAGGTCTGGCTGTAGCTGCCTTGACATAATTTATTTGACAGCTCTGTGTGTCATAAATATATAATGTAACAAGGAAAGGTATCTTCACTGTTGAATGAAAACATTAATGTGTCAATACTGCATATGAATACTGTTTGACATTTACTAGTTTCAAAAATAAAATACACAGTATGCCTCGAAAATATGGTATTCCTATTTTTGGAAGATACTTTCTTTGTCTACAGAAACTCATAAATAAATGAAGGAGCACAGCTCCAGAGTGCATACTAAATGGTGCCTTCATCATTAAGATAGATTTTTAGTAAAGATCACATAACCTGTATGTTTCCATATGTTTTATAATGCATTTAATTATTTTTTTCTTTTTTCAGTTCCGTGTATTAGCATATGCAAGAATAAATTTATACTGAAATAAATTGGTATATGAGACAATTTGCATGTGGAAGGAGGAAAATGCCCTCATTATTTCTTTTTTTTTTACATTCTGTACTAGCCAGTTTGTAATGAGATATGTTGCCTTCTTCAACCTCAAAATGTATTAAATCTTAACAATGAAAAAAGAGAAATTGCCTTACATTCATAAGTTTCATTTCCTCACAGCTCCTTCAGGAGTATGGCATATAACAGACATTTTTACCTCTATAAGAAATACAGAAATCTTGGTCCAATTTCTCCAGTATTGCCTCTTTGCATACATAGTCGTTTGAATACGTCTTTTTTTAATTGTCATTTGCATCTACAGATGGTGCACCTCATATCCAGTTGGCACATACTGATGGCACTGCTTATATACAGTCTGTGGCTTATCCCAGTAGAGAGGAAATGATGGGCAAACCTTCCCACCATCTCCCAATAACTGTGATGACATTAATGGAAAATGGATTGACATATCTTTAAAAATTTGGCTTTGAAAGTAGCAGTTTAATTTTTCAAGCCTGGTAATTTATGAAAGAATTTGCTTCTTGAATGAATGCAACCTCTACATTTTTTTGATTTTACAGTGGCTTGCGAAAGTATAAACAATTTGCAGTGCCATAAACTTCTAGATGCTAGACAGCTAAATATTCTTAACATTAATGACATAGACTATTTTCTAGAGCTATTCTTCCCAATTACACTCACACAATAGCAAGGAAACCTCCAAGTTATCTCACTCTGGAGTGAGATAACTGAGAAAATATTTTTTTTTTTTTATTCCCAGAATGGGCATGTAGAAGCCCAAGCTCAGCTCTCAGCAGGAACTTGAAAGGTAACTTGAAGTGCAAGTCCTTCCCTACTGGGAATCCTCTTGTTCCACAGCAGTTCTGGAGAGCATGTCATGCAAAAGCAGACAAATGGCTGCTTGGTTAATTCTTTTCTCATGTGTTTTCCAATAAAGAGGTCTTTTGTGCTGGATACATTCAGGTGGTTAATAATTAAGAAGAACCAAGAAAGTGGCTCATGTTGCTCTGACTGACTCGATGATAAATATTTCTCATTCCCATTGTGCTTTGATTGTGATTGCAGTTTAAAAATACAGCAAAATCTTAGGAATTCTTGAAAACTCCACAATGCTGAATTAAGCTGTACCCTGTACATTCAATTAAATCTCATAAAATATATCTCACTAATTTGGACACATCGTTTTATATTCCATTTGAGAGGCAAAATTATCTGCACCCTTAATTGTTACTTGCAACTAATAGTTGTAAGATTTTGGGGAAGGTGCTTTTTGCACATTTGCTCTCATTTGTAGGCTCAGGTAGTATAATCAAAAATGTTTGCTGCTCATTGGGTCAGGAAATGAGGTCTCTCTCAGTTCACAGGCAACAGTACTGGAATTGTGAGTTGATACTACAGAGTGGGTATTTTATACTCCAGTATAAATTAATAATTTCAAAAACTCTCAGCATTTTGCTTCAAATTCCTTTTTCTCTTCTCTCTCTGCGACTACTTTTAAACCTCTGGAATTTCATTACTTTCTGGTTTAGCTTGGTTTCTACAGCCAAATTCTTAATTCAGAATACCTCCACAAAGGAAGATATGTTTTGAAAGAATAAGAGCAATCCTGTTAGGAAAAAAAATGCACTTTTTTGGTTCTGGAATGCTTCCAGATTTGAAACATATTTTGGAATATTGCGTTTGCAATCTGCAATTTTTGATCATTTAAATCTTATTTTTAGCAATAAAATTGTGTTTAAATCTGCTGATCACTGCTCAGGTTTGGTGCTGGCCTGGCTCCATGGTTGCCCCAATTTCATAGGTCTCCAGTATATCTCTTGTCTTCAGCTCCCAATTCCATGAAACAGAGATGGTGACTTGTAGGTGACCCGTGATGCTCTGAAGACCTGGGGAATGATTGCTCCGCTCCTTCCATCTGCCTCTGTCCTAGCAGGAGACAATCTGCTCTATAGACTGCAGAGCACTAGTGGCTGCAGTACTGATGGAAATACAAGTGAGATGCTGCAGATGCAGAGCTGGAAACCAGGGCTAAGATGCTGGTGGGATGTGAGACTGTCGTGCATGGGACTGGGAGGAAAAGGGTGCTGGGGTGCACAGCAGGATATGGGAAGAGGCTACACAGGAGAAAAAGACTCAAGGGAACAAGACTGTGATATTGTGCATGAATGAAAAAGCTGAAGAGCAAAGGTGCAGCTGGGATGTCAGGCTGCATGGAGGTGCTGGATGAAGGGGAGGCAGACCACAAAAATTTGAAGCAATTCCTGTTGACAGACCCTTGATCACCACACAAGGTCATTTTCTTCCAAAGTGCAGTTTGCCTCACACAAGGATAATTTGCCCACACTGCAATTGATCCTGTTAATGTAGTTTTAGCAACATTTCAATTACTTCATATCAGTAAGAGTTGTTTGGGTTTTTTTCTGGAGTCAGACATCTTTTTCAGACAAAATGCAGCATTTATAGGTGTTTCATTCATAGAAGTATGAAGTACACGTATAAAAAAGTGTACTGCCTCTTTTCAGCCTCACAGACTACACCTTTTCAGAGAGACAGGTGGTCCATAAGGAGTAACAGGTGTACCCCAAATATTGCCACCTCCATGTTATGGGCAGCCCATGCAAACACTGTGCTCAAGGCACTTCAATCATTTCTCCATCATTGTCAGCACTCAGATACTTCTCCAGGATCCCCCTGGGGTAGTGGCAGCTCCATTCATGTAGTGTATCAAAGAAAATTTAACACAGCACTAGAAGTGTGCAACAAAAAGAAAGAAAGTGAAAGGGGAAACACTTTCACTTAAAAGATTAATTCCAGCCTAGGATAACAGTTTTAGAATATCCAGTCTATTTGGACTAACCAACAGTTAGATATGGGCAATGTTGGTAGGGTGTCATGGGAACATGGTACCTGTGCCTTGGTGCGCGTCTCCACTCTGTCCGTGCAGGGAAAGGCCAAACCAGGTAGTGCAGTAGAGTCTTCAGTACCCTCAGTACTCTTCAGAGCTGCACTGAGATGCACTGCCCCAGAGATGTGCAGGCACTACACAGAGGACCGCTGTGACCCACTTTGCACCGGGCAACCAAGCGTTAGGGTAAGCAGAGACACTATTGCACCTTTTATCAGGAGAGAGACATGTGTGGGTTTGGACAGCTGCTGAATCTGTCTTTATTAATATGGCCCTCAGCTTAGAATGGCATCATCCTGCTTGCCTGGGCTGTGTGCACCAAGGTGTGGTCTGAGAACGTGAACCGAGTATTTCCAGATCGCCAAAATCTACTGTGCCCAAGTCTGGACTTACCTCAGGAAGGTACCTTAACCCTTCCATGATTTCTCCTTCCTGTGGACATTACCCGGCTGCACAAAAAAAAGAGGGCAACAAGATTCATTGGTGACAAGGGCAAAGACAGCAGATGGCATGACCTGGCAGTATAAGTTCCTAGGGTCTGGTCTTCGTAATGGTGGTTTGACATGAAATACGTATATTGTCCTAGGAAGAGGGAATGGTACATAGAACTCCTCACTCCTATGACTTCCCAGGACACTAAAATACAGGGTCTCCTTTTGCCAGGCAGCCCAGTTAAGGCTGAAACTCTTTTTGGCATAGTTTTGTTGTACGGTATCCTCACCCACCAGTTCCTACTGGTGGGTTCCTACAGGTTATTGCCCTGAAGGTAAAATGGTAGACGTGAATTTTGTCAGCCTGAGAAGGAAGTTGTTTCTGGATTTCTCAACTCATACGGCAAAACCTGGGCTATTGTATTGAAGGAGCTGCCCTAGCTTATGCATGAAATGAGGACTGGCAATATGTTAGCTCTCTGCTGTCAACACAACGGACACACTGGAAAAATCCACTAGAAGCACCTCTGTATTTCTGCAAGGGGTAAGGGAAATGCCTCACTGCTTGGTCTGGTCAGCTGTGGACAACTCTGGTGCCACCAGAGCCACAAGTCTGGACATTAGGTAAAAGCAAATAAAGTGTTCTAAGGCCTAAAGTCATGAGCAACTGCCAATACCTTTTACTAGGTGTTGGAGGTATTTCCTCTGCCCACACAGTCATCAAAACGGACCAAAAAAAAAAAAAAATTTATGTTAAAAGATGTTTAACTCTGTGGCATGTAAAGTGTTTCTGCATCAGTAATTTCTCCCCCATGGAACACAGCAGTAAGTCTTGGTGACAGTCAAGCTTAAGCTTTTTTTTCCCCCTTCAATTTCCTGGCATTTGCAAATATAAGACAGGTCCTCAATGGTATATTAACATAGATTTTTATGTGTCAATTAACAGATAAATTCATTATGAAAACTCATTTAGGAAAGGGCTGACACCAGAAAAAGCCTTGAGGCAGCTGTGGAGTGCCGGGATGAAACATCTGCTCCATCAAATTGCACTCAGATGCTCCCATTTCTCAGCTATTCACCCCTGCTCCACAGCATCTCAGGCAGGCACTTACCTCCTCGGGACATACAAGTTCGGACGCAGACCCAACAAAGGCCAAATGTCTCCATCAATTCTCCCAGGCATAACCAGCTGAAGAAAGTTGTCAAGATATGCAACCCTTTGACATAATGAAAGAAAAAAATCTGTACTACATGCCATGTTCATTTTTCATGTGAGATTTGCTTTTGTTGACTTATTTACACAGTATTGAATTTGACAAAATCTCAAATATTGAATCTACTTTTGGAATCCACCTATTTTCTATGTTATGGACCTCATTTCCTATTTTAGCTAATGCAAAAATGCCTTCCATTACTAGCTGTGTTACTTCTCATGATATAATAGAAATTGACTCAGAAAGTAGCATATGCTGTTATCACCCATAATAGATCAGCCACATCTCAAGGACTGGAAGCCAAAATTACCATTTGGCATGTCTGTAAATTCAAATATAATGTCTGTCCCAAGTTGAAAATTAATGGCATTTTATCTATTTTATATATATATGTGTATCAAAGGCTTTGCTTTCACTACTGCCATAAAAGATTTTTCATTTAGTATTTGTGTTAAAGTAATTCTCTGTGGGCGTTTAATGTTGTTGAAGAGCTCATCAGGCTGCAATTTGTAAAACACATCTCCTTCTGCCTCTGCAGATTGTTTCCTCCACTTTGAAGTTCAGTGCTTCCAGAAACACAGAGCTGGGAGAAGGTCCTGAGAAGCTGCTTCTCTGTCTCCCTGTCCCACAGCAGGACCCACCAAACAATTTCAAACAGTTATTTCTCACAAAATAGAAGGCAATACTAAAATATTACACATTTATATACATACACATCCCTTCATATATGTGTAGTGTACATCAAAAATTCTTCCCTATCGGTTGTTGCTATTTACCTTTAGTTTATAAAGGGCCAATAATTCAGAAAAGGGAAATTGCTGAGGATGAACCTTACCTGAACACTTTCAGAACAGAAAACTCCCTGACAGCAGTCAGATTTTCATGCACATACATGGCAGGATTAGACCTTTCAGGGGTAGCTCATTTCTTACCTGTAGCTGGGGGTGCATTTTCAACCAGCACACGAGTTCCTTTTGAGGTTATGTGGTGGGGATGGTTTACCCAATTGTGCAGACTTTTTTTCATCTTCTGCTACTCATGTTTTTGATGAGGATTTCTTTTCGACAGCTATAGTTTCTAAAAGGGACAAATTATGCGTCCAGTTCTGCAAACCTGCCTGCAATGAACGCCTTTAGAAATCAGTGGAGCTTTCACATGGCAGATGGCTCCCTAGGATTGAGATCGACATAATTTTATGATATTTTAGCTGGGGATATTTTAGTGGCTTTTTCCCTATGCATGACAGCATGATTTTCTAGCTGCTAGAAAATGTCATCAGACCCTTTCTCATTCCACAGTGAAACCTTTGGATGTTTTTTTGAATGAGCAAAAATGTTTTCTTTCCCAGTTGTACAGGACACTCCCATCTGACGAAAAATATTTCCAGATAAAAACTGTGACAGTAGAAGGGTAGAAGGGTAAATCAGCCATGTTGTGATTCAAAATAGATGTAAAGCCAAAAGAAGGGGGAAGAGGTTTTGCTAAAAGCCTTTTAACAAATATTCTGTTATGGAAAATGCCTCCATCCCCTAAAATCCTTGTGGACAACCTTCTAATTATTTCATTTGTGGTGTCATCTGATTTCTCCTACAATGCAATAAATGCAAAAATATGATAAATTCACCAAGTTCACCTTTTTTGCATTTGTTCAAAAAGGATGAATTCAATGATTATTGCATGTCAGACCACATCTAGACTGCCTCCTACAAAAACACAGCAAAAGAAAAAAAAGTTGCTCCAAACCTCTCTCTATTTTGCCAGCATTTGTCCCAGTCCCAGAAAGAATTAATTCACCATCCCTGGGCAGGCCTATATCTGCACACAGAGATTGCAGTGGATTATTTCACACTAGTTTTGCCAATGGACTCTGCAGGGAACATTCTCCTTCAAGCTGGTCATACAACTGGTTAACGGTAACAAGACATGTTTTAACCAGCTACTGTAGTGCTTAAAATGGACTTGCATGTCCAACAGACGTTTAAACTCAAAAGACCTGTCAGTGAGTGAAGTAAAGGTTATCCGGCTCCCTGGGCAGTCCCAGAATGAAATAGGAGTCCTATTTAGATAGTTTACATTTCCCAGTGTGTCATTCCCATGGAAGATATATGGAGCTATGACTTACCATCTCTGGCTAGTAAGACTGATTCTACTGCCAAATTTTTTGCATTTTTTTTTAAGTCTAAGCACCTATGTCTCCATTCTGAAGCAAAGCAGATATTCTGAATACATCTCAGTCCATCCTAGAATTTGTAGTCTGTAATATCATTTACAGCATACAAAAATATACAACTCCTTTTGTATTTTTTTCCATTGTGATCTTATGAATAATTATTCCTTTCCAATGTTTCCACTTGTTTTCATAAGGCATTCCTTCTTCTTTGACCCTTCAGTATGATGGCTAGTCAACAAAATTAAAATTAATGTGGCTTCCTTGTTTCCTTCTTTATACAACAGTGTAATCAATAATATCACCTGACTTCTGGAGACAGGAACTGTTAGTTAACCTTCCTTGCCGCTCTTGGCTGAACAGCTGCCTGGCATTGCAGCATGTAAGACATTGTAAATTACAGAAAAATAGTGGCTATCTTCAGAAATATGGTGATACAACAGTCATTTTAACAGCAGGATATTTTGATTCATTGTTCACATTCACTGTTCACATAATCAACACTTCAGGATTTGAGTCTGGGCTATTGAAGAGGGGTTTTTTTGTGCAAAATAATTCTTACCCACTGTACCAATGGTATTCTGAGCCAGACACTTGATCAGAAAGGTGTGGAGCCTTGGGAGACTATTCAGACTCCCATCTGAGATCTCCATGCAAATTTCATGTGCTGTTCTGCCTGAGCATGGAAATACAAATGGGAAAAATCCTCACTAAGAAAACAGCACTAGGCATGATAAGGGATCCGGCATTTTCGTTTGGGATTTTTAATGACGTATCAAATGGACAAGAAAAAGTTGTAAGAAAGGAGAATGAATAAAAAAGAATTTGCTTTGGCAGCTGAGAATCATGAACGTGCTTTTCAGCTGGTAACCAACACAGCCAAGGAGGAAGAGTGCTCATTATTGCACCAGTGCCAAGAAGTCAGTACATGAAGAGTTAATAAGACCACATTTAGAAAATTAGGGAAATGGGACCTTAAGGAAGCACTCTAAGGCATAACATGCAAAGCCATTTTTGCTAATCAAAGAGGCATTGCAAACTTGGCTGACATTTGCTTCAATGAAAGACTTTAATTTTTGTCCAGCTCCTCCACAGAGTTCAAAACTGTGTAACTGAACTCTAAATTGTCTAGTATTTTGTGTTGAAGGTCTGAACTTTTTTTGTCAACAATCAATGGATTATGCAGTCCCATTTTTCAAACTCTGTTCAGCCAGTATAGGTGACCTCCTGCTTACAATCACAGACTTGTAGAGCTACATCAGTTTATGAGGATGAAAAGGGAATTAATTTTGCTACAGGATTACTATATCCAATTTATCATTCTTTGTACAAACTTACTGAACCAGAGCAGTCACTTCCCTTATATATTCATTTCAAAACATTCCTGTTGTTGCTCGGGGGGAGGGGAGGATCCCGAAGAAAGCGTAGCCGAGAGGCGACCGAGAGAAGACTCGGACTCCCTGCTGGGTAATCACAAGCTCCCTTTATTGGTTCTCCCTCTCACATTTATACACTAGTTAACAAGCTCATGCATATTGCCAAATGTTAGCTCCTCATTCGTTGTTGGTGCCGGTGAGAAGTTGATATTTGCGGTGTGGGAATCTGACCTTCAGCTTAACGGTGTAAGCAGTTTTTAATTCCTCAGTTCCTCCTTATCAGCCTGATTCTGCAAGATTCAAGGACTTCATGTTTTCTATTCCTCGGGCCTGCAGCCAGTCCCGAATATGTGTCTCTACATTTTCCCCCGTTTTCTTTTGCACCAGTGCGCCAATCATTGTCCTTTCACAATGCGTAATGGTGGTAAGTGTGCATAAGCCATTNTCACTTCCCTTATATATTCGTCTCTACACATTCCCATTTCCTAAAGATACAAGCGCTGCTCTCTGTATTTTGGAGGAACCTCTTTATTGTCATCTAAGTAGAAACCTACATATACACATGTACAATATTCTAGAAACAGGCAGTCTCTTGGTCTCCTTTTATAGTCTGAAAGGTAAATTACATACTGGATTATAACTTTAAACCTGATATATCCATTTAAGGTTTTCTCTGCTAAGGTCCTTGAAAAGCTTAGTTAGTCTAACTTACATCAGAATTCAATCACAAAGAAGAGAAAATAAGGAATATTTACTACCAGAGGTAGTGTTTTCAAAATTGTCATAATTATTATAATGATTTTTTTGTGGAGTCAAATCTGGAATAAAGGCAATAGTGTTGTCTTCTCCAATCTGAGATTTGAGGGGAACTAGGTCTTACCATGGCAGAAAAGGCAGAGCATCCCTGAGATCAGTTCATTGGCCATCAAAAAACATCAAAAAGGATCTATATTTATGGATTGAACCCTTAAGAAGAGTTGATGTGCCTGAGATATTCCCTGCCCTGACTCGTAGGTGAATTCTGACAGTACCCAACAGCATCTCAAACCAGAGCTGGTTAAAGAGAGGGTAAGTATGTCAGAACAAATCAATTCTTATACTTTATTCTGGAAAAAAACCTTTATTTTCACTCTTTGAGAAGGGATTGGGCAGGGGAAAGAAACTGTTTTGATTAAAAAAGCCCTTTGTTCCACCAGTTATACTGGTTTGGTACTTGAAACATGAAAGTGAAGTGCTTTTCATCCACTAGTAACAGGAAAAATATTTAGTTTTTATTTGAATTTTTGTACTATTAATTAAAAGGATGAACATTTTAAAATTATTTTAGTAAAATTTCACGTTAATTGCAAAATAATTTTTCACTGCTGAAAAAATCTTGATAGAATGTTGCCAATTTAGCCTGATGTATATGAGAATTAAATCCTTCCATGCTGCTAGAGAATAACAATGATGTAAATGAGATTATAATCTACCAGGGAAAAGCAAGTTTAATTTACAGGAGATAAGAGCCTCAGTGGCTGTTCAGCTGAAAACCCTTAACATCCTTGCAAAGGCACAGTCTGAGTTGCATCTGATGTTTTAGCTGCTTACAAGATCCAGATTTTAATTCAGAAGATGGAGCTGTCTTGACCAAAACTTCCTTGGTGTTGTATTTCCAAGTTGTTACCCATTCCAGGAGATGCTAACACAGGCAGATTGTGAATGGCTGACACCCTTTTAATACTTTGATGCTGTTCCATGAACTTAAACTGAGCTCAGCTATTTTTTTTTCATCATCCATTAATGATAAACAGCAACTTGGTTAATTAATCCAAGTATTTAATGGACTGTCAATATTGAAAAAAAGGTGAGTTTTGGTCAGCATTTTGCACCTAATTCTTACTAACACTTGAACAACAGACCTGTAAAGATTCTCTACTTTGATAGTGACTTTGAAGAATGCACAGCTATGCTTGAACTCTATTACCAAGAATGAAATGCAAAATAGAAATGCTCTTCCATCTAAGAACAGAAACAATGCTCTATTTACACTAGATGCTTATAACAATAACATTGATTATGTAATGACTAACATTATTGATTCCAATAATTTGCTGGTATTTGAGGAGATTCCTGCTGAAAACTCTTTGCACTCAATTTGTGTTTGAAAATGTTTTAAAAAGCTGAACTAAAAGTGAATAATGAACTCTATGGGTATTTCATTGACTAACCAGACTTGTGATTTGCTATCTGAGAGAAGCAGAAAACAATTTTATGAAACAGCTTCCTGATAAAATTGCGATTTCATTATTCTCAAAATACTCAATCTATTGATTTTGAGCAAATGTACCATGAAAAAAGTAAAAACAAAATTGATTTATTCTTTAATTGGTTTCATTTACTATCCTATTCAAATTCATTGAATATCATGCTATATGTAAGGGAGACTCAACATGACATAAAGTCCAAACAAAATATCTAGAATTATAACTGGAATCCCAAGAATTTTTACAATTTGAAACAGAGTGATTATTATTTTGCTAGAATGATATTATTGAGATTAGAATACAATAACACTAGATAGATTGCCAAAATAGATTGCTTCAACCAGCATGTACTAAAGATTTCCAGAATTTTTATTTAATGAGAAATATCAGAATTTCAGCTCTCCCCTTAATTTAATTCAAAGGAGACAAAAAAAAGAAATTATTACTCAAAAATTTGAATGGCACTGTGTAATAATGGAAATTATTATGAAAAACGATGTAGATATTGGGAAATCTTGGTCTATAAGGTTGTATGAAGACTGATATTTCTTATTGTATTAAAAAATTTGCATATGTGCATATGTGAAATAAACCCAAGGATTTTGGCCTGACAGTTAAAATATTTGGGGGTTCATCGTCTGTACTGTCTTAACTTGTAGAGTATATTTATCACTTTTATGAGGGCACGTAATTTATACCTACTCTTCACTTGACCTGAGCCACTAAAGCAAATGAATTACCATCAGTTCAAGTCAGTTTATACAAAGACCCTTTTCACTGACAATACACTGTTCCAGCACAATAACCTAACAAAGGCCCCACATAAAAGACTTTGTAGTGTATTTTCAGGATACTTTGTATAATTTTGATCTACTTCAGTATACTTTGCATACCTTCTCTGAGTTGATACTATTTGAGTTTTAAGCACAATGGACTTTGTATAAAACTACAGAGGAATGAAATAGGGAATTAAAGAAAAAAAAGAAGAATCCCTTCAATGCTTTCATTTGTGGTCAGTCACCACTGTACTCCCTCTCATTTCTTTTGAGATTTGTAGCCAAGCCGAGATCTACAGCCATCTGTTTTTAATCTCTATTCAGGATGATAGTCTGTGGATCAATGAACTCTAGCCACAGTCTATAGAGAAACTGCAAATCTTTTTGGGATAATTTCCAGAGGATAATAATATTCACAAAAGACTTCTTTTGCCTTCCTTATCTCCAGCTACAGTTTTTCATAAAAGAATGGTATCATAGCTGCCTGTTTCAACAATTGCTTCTATCATGATGCATTATTGCCAGTGAGCTAAATAATTGAAGTCATAAATCTTTGAGCTTTTAGCTATGCAACCACTGCCCAAAGGAGATTTTGTGAGACACAAGTGAGCTAAAGAGAGTCAAGTGACTAAATGCAAGAGGGTGAAATGGGACAGAAAAGCTTTCCTTCTAATATATTGTCTGGATTTTCTTGCAAGAAAAACATAGCATGAAATAAAGTTCCTTCACAAGTCTGAAATTAAACGGTGCACTTGCTTCCACCAGACACCAACCATACTGACAGAAACGAGTAATTCTACTAACTGTACATTACGTTGAGAAACAAATACCAGCAGAAAATAGTAACTACTGGTTCCTGTCCTGGTGCCCATTGACTCAGCATCTGCTGAGAATAAGATGCACAAACGCATATGCTACGAAGTGCTAATCTCGCTGGCTCTCACATAGCTCAGCCGCTGAGCACTCCCTACAGGCACTTCTGAGCATGACCTGCAGCCATCCTGCCAAAGCCAGAAAACGTGTGGCTTTGTGCAGTGAGTGGGAAGAATTGCGATATAATCAATGTGATTGGTAATGCAAACTCTGATTTATTTCTAAAAGCACATATATTTATACCCTTTACATCATACGATTTCTATTAGCTTTTCTCACTGGCTCTGAGCATCATGCGTCAATCAATCAACCATCTCAATTCTTCTGTTTCTTCTTCTCAGGGTTCTTTCTCATCCGGCTTCTTTCTTCTAATCACAATGAATACAACATTCGTATAAGCTCAGCTGTTTTCTTCCTTGTCAGCATATCTTTGCAAACTTGTCAGCACTAGTCTGCACGTATACAACATGGCGTGCGGCCTAGCAGAGTCTATATGTACAGCTCTTCCATGGACTCTTATTCTAACTTCACAAGTTATTCCTTATCACATATCTACTTGTCCTTTACATACCTACTTGTCCTTATCTCTCAAGTCACAAATACTTACTTATTGATCATACTTATTAATAATCATACCTGCTATTCTCTTAGCTGCAATTTCTGCAGCTTCCATATTGTAGTCAGTTAAGTCAGCATAATAATATACATTGTATTAAGTTAGTACTTCCCAAGGATATGTAGCTCAAGAGACAATTGTTCTCTCAAGGGACTATTGTTCTTCAATAGCACTGTAGTGCTTTGTCAATATGTTAGTATATTTTATATCTACTTCCCCAAATAATATATTTGTATCTACTTCCCCAAGGATATATGGCTCAAGGGGCTATTATTCTTTTCTATAAACTTATTATTCTTTGTTAGTTCTAATTCTGTGTTAGTTCTGAATACCTGTATTATCCTTTGTTTGTTCTGAATATCAGTATTGTTCTTTGTTAGTTTGTGAGCATCAGTCTTGGTTGTGCAGGCCCTGCAGACCCTGCAGACCGTCTAGGGATTCCGAATGCCCTCGAGAAACAAGCCATTCTTCTACAGCTTTGTAAATCCCTGATGGTCTGCACTGCTGCTGCTTCTCCCCTCCTCATACCGAGGAAAAAGTGGAGAGAGTATCTGGGACTGAAGGAGGCATAGGTTCCCCATTCCCAAATTGAATTAGCCGCAGTACTGGTGGACAGCACAATACTCTTCTCAGAGCTGGCTGAAATTGCCTGACTCTAAAGGGTCATTACCACATAAGCAGGTCCATTCCTTGCAGAAGGGCATGAGGGCATCACAAGTCAGCCTAATAAACTGCTCCAAAGAAAAATAAATAAGCAGCAGTCCTTAACCCTTAGATCTCCCCAATGTGCTTTGTTATTTCTTTCAGAAATGTGTCTGAAATGAGACGCATAAACTCAGGAATTCTTTCTGATCTGAGATTCAGACCTCCTATGTGAAGTGCATCACTGCACTTAAAAATCAGATCCTTGTTAATGTGAATACCTGTCTTTGAAATTATTGTTATATATGTCATGTAAGTTGCAGCATTCTTATCTCTCTTGAGAAAAAAACTAAGCTGACCATTCTTTCAGATTCTTGCAACATTTTTTTAGGATGTTGAGATTCTACATTTTAAATATGAACAGCTGAATTCTCCCCTTAGATACATAAATGCAATTCCCACTGAAATCAATTAAAGCTGTCTTGAAATCTCACAGAGTACCCTAAGCTTTATATCCATTTATATCTTGGAAGTAATTGGACATATATCATGTGAATTGTCTAATGGAAAGACGAATCGCCCCCAGTTCACTATCTGGAAGGAGAGTTCGGACACTTGATACACAGCTTTTCACTTCCTGTAAACGTTCAGAACCACAGCTTCTCTCTAAACCTCCATTTGTATAAATTATTTCAATTTCATGGTGCTAATCCTCTTTTTTTGTGAGCTTTATATGGATTTCCTGCCAAGAAAGGAAGACCTATGGGGAAAAAATTTAGCTCTTAACTGAGTCTACTCTCATATAAAATATTTCTATGCTACAATATTATGGAGAACATTTTAAAACAAAACAGACTTTATAAGAAAACAGCAAGGCTATAGCATTAACCTGAGAAGTATTTACAAGGAAAATGACTACAGTGATGGAAATTCCAGTTGTTCCAGACTAGTGCTTACCCCATCCAAGTCAATAGATTTTTTGTCACTGATTTTCGTGCTGGACAAAATTTCACTCTGCTCAAGGTCTGGGACTTCTCTCTTGCCAGTGGAATCTTTAGAGCATGTGAGGAAAAAAAAAAACGAAATGGAAATTTCTTGCAAAATATTATTTCAAGAGTCCATAGAAACACTGATAAGCATGTTGCTTATTCTAAAATTACTTTTTAAATTCCAAACTGTCTCTAGTTTCCATTAAAAATAATGACACTATTATGCAAAACACTCCAAATTAATTGCAAAATATTTTTTCTGAAGCAATTTCTGAGATATTAGTTTCATTGTTTAAATAGAAGCATTTTCTTGGTTTTAACAACTTTAATTCCAATTGAAATAAAGTTAGGTGAGGGTGGAAAATCCACTTTCAAAGACATATCTGGCTGGAAGATATAGGTACAGGTCAGAAGCTAATCAGAAGCCCTTTTAGACAGCCTGTGTGAAGCATCATTCTTGGGAATGGGAGTGAGAGGATAACCAGGAAGCAGCATCTGGAGCCAGGGACCAGGGGAAGCAGTTTTTCTGTCTTCCTTCCGTTTCTACCACAGATCTAGTTAGCTTTAGCTTTAAAAATGAAATTGCCTTCCTGACCATACTTTTAACAGAAGAGCCATAAACTTTTAATTAAGAGGTAATCTGAAAGAAACAGCATATTTTCGTAGAGTAATTGTCTCTTGCTGGCAGCAGACAAGGCATTTACTGGAATGAGATTTATCTTCAAGGCAGAAGATATCGATCATATGCTATTACAATCACAGCACTATTTCTTTTACCAGGTGATGGACAGTGAAGCAATGATCTTGATTGATGGATGTCAGTACACAAGAGAGACAGCAGTTTAATGCATTTTTTCAATAGCAGACCTCTGAACAGTTCAAGTCATAATTGCCCCTTCTGGGGGCCAGAAAACTAGGACAATTTTGAAATCAGAAAATAATGGATATTTCTTCCACTGAACAAATTTTCCATTTGAAATATCATGATTAGTCTATTTCTTAATCAATAGGCTCATAGGTACTTAATTACAATAATTTAAAATTATTTCCATATTTTTTCCCAGAAATAAAACTATTTCACTAGTAAAGTATAATAGAGAATAAAGAACACTTTTTTTTTTTACATTCAGCCCCAGAGTTTCACCCAAGAGCCATGAAGTGTTTCTATGAACACAGAGTATTCCTGCTGCAATCACCTGCTTGTGTCTTTCTGGGTGTTGACTTCATTTGTCCACAAATTACCTACTGGGACTTCAGCTTCTCCTCTCCTGTGGATATGAGAATCTCAATTACCTTTTAAGATCAATGAGGAATTCTGTGTGTATCTAAGAGGTGTGGGATCTCCCTTCTAATCACTTCTTGGGGTACAGCCCTGCCTAATCCTACTTGGTCATCCATTTGCTCTTTAAAAATATCCACAGTTCATTCATCCTTTCTCAACGTATAAAGAAAGCATGTGAAAATACAATTCTTTAAAAAGAGGTGAGAGAACCCACGTTTCTTTTATGCTGGCCATTTTGTTGTGAAAGTTGTAGGCAGGATATCCTATTCAATAAAAATGGCAAGAGCTCAAGCTATGGCTTCCTTACGCCTTTTCATCTTTTTTTTCAATTCATTTTATGTCTTGTTCCTGAGGACTTGTTCTATCTCACAAATCATGAGATCTGCTCTAAATATTGTCATCTATTCGCTTTACAAAGTTCTGGGTCTTTCTATCCTGAACAAAATGATATAATAATATAGGGTAAAAGTGATTAAGCATTTTTATCTTTATTTCTACTTCTTTAATTAATTTACTGGGGATTTAGAAGTTGCGGAAAAACATTTTTTTTCCTGTGGCTTGTTAGATATTATAGCGAATTGGGAGCCTTACAGAAAACATGAGAAATTATACTCATATCTATTTTCACAAGTTTATTTGGTTGGCTTCAAGTTCTTCAAAGAAAAATAGATGTAGAAATAAATAAAGCATTTTTAAGTTTAGAAGAAGTATTTTGCAAAATATGGTGTGTGATAGGTCTGGTATTGTCTGCCAAATGTAGATATGTGCTGTGAGTACCTAATGAAACAGTCCTGCTAAACTCAGTGCTTATATCCCCTAAGCAGGTGACCAAGAAGGACAAAGGGCTTTGAAGATCTCCAGAGGCAGGTCTTTTCTGGCAGGTTGAGGTAATGTCCTGGTTTTAAAGACAGGTGTCTGTTAAGGAAGGCAGGAACCTCCCTTGGAACGGAAAATGAGACCCCCTTCCCTCCGGATTACTATAACTTTGAAATTAAGGGGCTTTCAGGCAAAGGTATGAGGAATAGGAATAACAGTTCTTTACTAATATATACTTATATATGTATAACAAGGCAAACAAACAACAGTAACTATGGCAGTGATACCAAACAGAACCAGTAGCCCAGTGCCAGCCTCTCTCGGCTCTCAGGCCCTTTCCCCTTCGGTGCAGTGATGCTCACAGCCGGCAGGGGNATGCAGCCTCCTTCCCTTCTGAATGCCGAGAACACAAGTGGCCTAGGGGTCCTGCCCAACCCCCTTTTCCCAGGTAAAGGGGCCAACCAGCTGGACTTCTCCCCCTGTGGCCAGGTCTTTTTGTCTCTCTTAAGTACCTGGGTAATTGCTCCCCCTCAGCAATGTGTCTGGGGAAAAATTCTTTAAGAGAAAAAGAAAATAAAAGGAGAACTCCTAAAACCCCAACAGGTATCTAATGACCTCTGCTCTGGGGGCCTGAAGGGGAATCTGGGGTTTCCTATTGATTACACATCACCATCTTTGGTGACCCCCTTGCCCAAATATTGCATCCCTCTTGCTCCTGCTGTAAGGAGAGGAGGACAAGGGCAGGGACAGGCACATGAGCTGGACTTTCGGCTTTCACGAGGCATTTTCTTGGCTCACATCTTGCTCTCTAGTTCTACTCTGGTATCACCCCCAGCTGGTGTGGGCTTGTGTTGTTAGTAGGGATACCGTGATGATTTTTTGCCTTTCTCATATACCCCTTTTACATCCCTTTTTATATAGTTTTATGTAGCCTTAGTTCTTTTAGCCCACATACTCATAATTCCTTAAGTTTGATAACATAATTTAGACCCAATATTCTGTTGAGCCAGGAGACCAAACATCCTGGAAGCCTCATGGTTAAGGGTTAGAAAGCCCCAGGCACCAAGGTCCTCTCCAGAACACATTCTGTAAACTAAGACAGGCCCATCCAGGGGGAAGGCTCCTCGGGATGAGGGGTTCACTCGAGCCTCTCCTTGGGGAATCTTTGATAGATACGCTAATTTGCAAAGCCTATAATGGTATACGCAGTTCATCGTGTGTGTGTGCGTTTTGGTGTGTGCTTCTCAGCGCATTCCACCCGAATGGAGAGTGCACCTTTAAAGATCCTCAAATAAATACCGAGGTAAATCCCTGCTCCCTTTTAACCGTGTTAAAGGGTGATTGATTTTGGCTCTGATTTTAAGACCAGAGAAAGGCAACAGCAGCTTTGCTACGTGGGGTATAGGGATGGACTGAAGTTTGGGCATGACATGAGGAGCTGGGATACAGATGAAAATGAACATGGAACTTGCCTTCTATTTTTAAACCAGTCTTTGCTGCCTTGCTCGGTGGGATTAGCCATGTCGGTGTTTCGGAGCCCCGTGGAGGTGCAGGAGCGAGCTCTCCCGTTGCCCGGCTCTGGGGGCCATCCCTCAGCAGCGCAGGGACGGGGCTCCTGCCGTGAGGCTTGGGCAGCTGCCCAGCCCCGCAATGCCGCGCTCACCAGCCCAGTCCAGCTGCTCCCAGGCACAAAGCTGTGTGCGGGGGTGCCGGGACGGGCCCCCTCGGCTCCCCGGCTGCCCCGGGCGGTCCCGGCCCGGCTGCCCGGCCTTGGCCCCGGCGGNTATATTTTATTTTATTATCATTTTATATTTTATGTTATTATTTTATTTTATTTTACTCTGACTGTACATTTAGGGCTGGATTGAAAATAATCATGGCAGAACCAACAGAAAGACAATGTCAATGAGACAGTCACCTAGTGTGAGATCAGCCCTGACTTGCTGTGAGCTTAACCACCCTTCTCCTGGGCAAAGTAAAGGAGCAGCAGGGCTTGGGAATGAGCCAGCTCCATCACAGCTCTGTTATTATGCCAGAAAACCTAGAACATAACCCTCCTCAGGACTGGGACCAAGGGTTCAGTCTCCCCTTGCCTGTCAAAGACAAAGAAGATAGGACTTATACTTGCAATTAAAGTAGACACAATTCTGCTTTAATATCTATTAATTCTGGAGTAACAAAGCTAAGAGTAGAGTGACTAAAACAAAAGTCACAGCATGATTAGTCTGAAATTAATTTTTTGTTCTCATGTTGTCTTCCTGGCTGCTCAAAAACAAGCTAATACCATGCTAATGTTCCTTTTAATAGACACTGCATGAAACTCGCCTGTTCACACCCTGCAGTATCTGAACAAGAACCTGGCCCAGATCGTATGTTCTGCATCTCCATCTGTGCTGGTGGGTCAAACTGCTCTGTGAAAAGAGCTCTCCAATAGCTCCTGGTATTCAGCTAAACTAGCGAGAATCTGAAGTGCCAGGGATTTGGATTGAATTCAGCTTTCATTTTGATTCAAAAAAAATCCAGACAAACTCACAACTGAAAACCTTCCTGTCTTTCCCAGGTTAAAAAGGAGAGTGAGTTGGAATAGTAGGTGGGAAGGCCTTTGCTCTCTCTGCTGGAGCAGAGTGGTACATGGCGCTGGAGCAGCAGGAGGGGGAGATGCCTCTCATGCCTGGAGCGAAACTGAGCGGACAGAAGTTCCCCCAAAAGAGGGGATCTGGTCCACAACAGAGGTCCCTGACTGTGCTGTGTCCAGTGTGTGGGCCTTTGTGAAAGCACTTTCTCTCTTGTTCTTCACCCCAGACAATTCATGATGCTCGCTGGATAGCATTAATGGAGTGTGTTTCCTTGCATTTTCCACAACTGCCTGTTTTTCTACTTGTCTCCCCTTTTCCGTTTCCTGTTGGCACCGCATCCTAAACTCCTAACCTCTTACACACATGCACTGTTTTTTTTCACTTGCTGGGGGAGGTGCTGCACAATGAGATCCATGTAGTGAGAGTTCAATTGCTACATGTCAGAGCACGGCATATGCTAGCCAGTTTTCTCACCCACACCCCTCTCCGTGGGATTTCTCAGCACATTTGCTTCCCAGCTCCTGCACTCAACATGTGCTGCAAAGCATAGTGGAATATCCGGGTCTGAGGCCCTGCAGTGTACAGGAAGACTCTTCCTGACTTGTATTAATATTGCTGCCAGTGAAATCTGTGGCATTTTGATTGCTTTGGAGCTCCAGTGCTGAAACGCGTATCTTTCTTCCTACCCATATGACTCTCCTTTCAGCTTTTTGTCTTCACATGAAAGAGAGGGCAAAAAAAAAATCTTTTGATGTTTTTTGAGAATATTGCAAGATATTCTCATGAAAACACCATTTCATTTGCTCAGGCTCTTGTTCGTACAGACTTTCATGACTTCCAGGATTGACTATTTTAATTTGTTCCTGGTGGTGTTCCAGATTGTTTGCTAAACTGGCTGCAGATGGTTTTGAATGTTGCTGCTGCCAGAATTGTTACTAGGACTTGATCTGCAGATCATATTTCTCCAGTCTCACGTTCCCTCTACCCTGGTGCCTGTTAAGCAGCATATGGCTTTAAAATTCTTTACTGACTTCTAAAGCTTGCACTGGCCCTGATTCTTTTTACCTTCCTGGCCTTATAATGCTTTAGTCTTTGGCTTAGGCTCATGGCTTATCTGATGTAATGGCCACTGACAGTTCAGAGCCAGCATCCAAAAACCAGGGTCGAGTATTGCTTTGGGTTTTGCTCCTTGTCATAGTTTTCTTTCAGTGAAGTGAAGGAAGTGAGTAAATTTTTTGCTTCTATTGCCTAATATTCTAATGATTATTCCAAGCTTTGCACTAAGCTTTTCTACATAGATTTACACACAGATGCAGACGCACACGAAGTCAACATAGAAACAATATGCTCCTCCTTTAAAACTCAAAAGTGCAAACAAAAGAACCTTGATTCCCAGCTGATGTACTAGAGAACTGGTCTAATAAATTCTGGAGAGTCACTTCCTGATGACACTAGGTGAAGAGGGATAGGTCCTTGTATGTGCATGGCATGAAAAAATGTGGGAACATCACCTTCTCTTACTTGCCTGCCCTTCAGATACTTTGATTACTGAAAGCTGAGGAGCATCACTAATAGCTGTCTATCAACTTTGTGTTGCCTCAGCTGAAAAGGAGGTGTGCAAGAACACTGCCTTGCATGGGTATATTTCATCACACAGTGTTTGGTTCTCCCCCTGACTAGTGAGACCCTGCTGCTGTTTTTGATCCCTGCCAGATGCAGTACAAAGAGCAATAGAAGGGGACTGGGTTCTTTTCATCTGTTACTGAATGTGCTCATAGAATTTTTATTAATGTTGGTACAGCACAAATGCACAATGGGTAAAATTTTGTATTTACTGAAATCTATGGGAATTTTCTTGGTGGTTTTATTAGAGCCCAGGCTTTAAGGAACAAGGTTTGGAAGCAGAGTTGGCTTGGATTGCAAGGTTGGCAAGTGCATGGAAAGAGTTCTTGCTGTCAGTATCTTAAATCAGGATTGCTCTGGGGGTCACCTATGGCAATCAGGGGTTGCCATAGGTTTAGATCCCCTTCCAGAAAGCCACTCTGCAAGCCCAGCCACTGGTATTTATTCTTCAAAGGTTAGTTCAGGGACAGTTCCTGTCCTTGTGCTGTCTTTGAGACCCTCTGGACACTGTCTCCATCTGGAAAGAATTCACAGTGCTCCCATCTACTCCCACCTCAATCTTCAAGGCCACACCAGGACCCCAGTGCATCCCACTCCTTTACCTTCACTGACTGCAATGCAGTTATTTCTGAGAAGATACATATGAGTTGCTTTGGCCTGAGTAGTTCTGAGTTTACAGATCTCTTTTTCTTCTTAGACTCCCCAGTCTGTCTCTTGGTGAGGTCCTATGTATTTTGTACTTATTCCTTTTTATTCTGTCTTTCAACAAAGTAGAAAGTAGAATACAGGTCCTACTTTCTGTATGGAAAACCATGCCAGACGTTTTTGCTTCTTTCACTTCTTTAAGAATTGACCATAGTTTCATATTCCAGAAATTTCTATAAATGAAAATTTAAAAAAAGAGGGAAATTTGATTAGGGAAAAAAGGAGGGAAAAGAGGAAAAAAAGGGAAAAAATAGAAGAATTTGAAAACTTATGTCCACTAACATTTAATCTGAATGTATTCCGTCTGTTTTGCTTTTGTGTTGCTCTGTCAAAAAAAAAGGGCGGGGAGGAGAGGGAAGAAAGGATGGACATATCAGCACTTCTTCATAAAAATCCTTTTTTCAAGAGAGTTATATATTTTATAAAAGAAAAAGTCAAAGTTCAGATTACTTTTCGGATCATAGAATATATTAAATTTATTCCTGTGTGGTAAATTCGTCAAGGGAGAATTGTAGTACTCTATAAAAAGTTAGAGTGCCCTAGTAAGGTTAGAAAGTACTGGAAAGCAACTGTAGCTATAACGCAGGGAACACAAGGCAAAGGACATGGAAACTCATTAAAGTTCATGACAGTTTACTGCCATACTGTTGAGGCCAGATGACTTTTGAAGTCTCCAGGTGTACAACCAGGTCAGTGATAAGTAGAAATCAGGAGTTACTTTTCTCCTGTGTGTGCATTTTAAGACTAGCATGAGAACATATCACATGGGACTACAGTCAGCTATTTAAACAAGATGTTGAGCAATTAGTAAAAAAGAGTTAAGGAAAATTAGGAAAGAGTAAACAAAATTTTCTGAGAGCTAGAGAAGTTACTTTCCCTTCACAGACTGGAAGCACAGTGTGTTTATTCGAGTGAAAAGGTGGATGTTGAAGTAATCTTTAATCAAAAAGATATGGCCACAGTAAGAGTTATGGCTGGAAGCTCTGGCCTGATGAAATCAGAAGAAAACATGAAACAGGCCCTGAGCAGCAATGGCAAGAAACTACTGCAACACGGTTTCGAAAGAGCCCAGTGATACTGCCTAAACGAGTGGGAATGCTTTTCTGGGAGACTTATGTTCACACAAGTTTTACTTTAGTCACACATATTACTGAGTTCACGCACTGTGTGGACACTGGATAAAATGCTGTGCTCTGGGATGTTCAGGAGAACAGACTGAAAGAGATGTTGGCTCATCCTTACCTTAAACTTTAGCAAACTGGGAGGTGACTTTCTGGATCAGGCCAGGTTTCTGTTACAGCTTGCTACACACAGAAAGGTGGAACAACAACCCCAAGACATTACTTGTCTTTGTATTTTAAGGGGGAAAACAATGAATATCAATATTTTTACAGAACTAGTTAAAATGCATTTCAGCAGATCCTTTTAATTCCTTTGACTTAAGTTAAATTTCTTAACAATGTCAAATAAAATTGTCTAATTTTGATTTATTTACTTGAAAATGTTAGTTTGGGGCTCAGAGGGACTTCGATTCCTCACAGGAACTGTAGTTCAAATGCATCATCCCCATTTTTCCTCTATGGTTTGGGGTCCCCAGTTCAATTGGAGCTGGTCTGATGTTTCAGCTGTAGGAATGTCTATGGTGTAACTCAGGCAAGGAAGCTTTTTCAAAAAAGAACTGGGGCATGTATTATCTGAACTAAACTGCCATGAGACATTTCTTTGACTTTTGTGACCATGAGGTAAGGTCTAACTGATCTGGTCTGAAGTGTTTTAACTAGCCAAAATGTTTTTCTTGGAGTCAGTATTGCACAGTGAAGATTCAGAAACTTCAAGGAATATTATTGTTTCCTTGCAGTAAAGTTCAGTTTTGCAGAAAATGCATTTTATATGAGAAAGCATTTGAGGAAATTTCCTGACTAGTTTTATTTAAGAACTAGAGAACCAGCTCTTAATTGAAAGGGGGAGAGTGCCAAATATTAACACCCCCAGGGACAGCAAAACTGATTAAATATGTGTCTAATGTTCTGTTTTTAATCCAAAGGAAACTGCTTCGATGGCATACATGTTGTTTTAAGTTTTTTTCATTTTCTTGAAAAAGTGTCTAAGTGAAACAGCATGTTCTTTATGCTGGGGTCCCATTCCCTCGGGTTACTCTCATCGTGCTCACAGCGCTTAAGTGCTGCTCTTTCCTCTGAGCAAGTAGACATGCCAGCAGAGTGAGGGCTAGAAACAACAATGAGGGAAACACTGCAGTGGTCCCTGTGTGTGCCTGACCAACTGCTGGGTCGTGAGCTGCAGGGATTGGAGACCTGAACTTTCTTAAAATTGTTCTCCATTGATGCATCTCTTCCTGAAGTTACAGCTCTTATGAACAGCTGCACTTAATGGTTAAAATGAATGGTGGGACACTACAAATGGCAAAGTTTTGCTGCTGAAAAATCCATCTCTTCTCAATATCACAGATTCACGGTTTGGCTGAAGTTGGCAGGACCTCTGGAGGTCATCTGGTTCAGTTCACCCCGCTCAAGCAGGGCCACCAGAGCCATTTGCCCAGGACCATGTCTAGATAGTTTTTGAATGTCTCCAAAGAGGGAGACTTCAAAGCCCCTCTGGGCAACTGTGTTCGTGCTTGGTCATCCTGACAGTAAAAAAGTGTTTCCTGCTGTTCAGAGGGAACCTCCTGTGCTTCACTATGTGCCTACTTCCTCTGTTCCTGTCACTGAGCACTGCTGAAAAGATCCTATAGACATTGATAAGCACTTGCTGAACTTCATGAGGACTTCTTTATAAAACTAGTGCTGCCTGATAATAATCTTTGCTATTCAGACACAAATTACATTAAAATAATGTGGATAATTTAAATAGAATCATTCTAATCTTTTATCAACACTTACTGTTTATGTATTCACCAGCAGCACTATCAGAGTCATTAAAGTATCCTACCTCCTGCCGTACCAGATTGACCTTTTCCAGAAAATATCCATGTTGTTGATCATATGCTTCAGCAATGATGAAAATCGAAAGAGGTGGAGCTATTGAGGCTATCCTTAACTCTGAAATAACATTACCAAATCTTGCAAATCTCTGCTGCCAAGGGAAGAAGAAAACATCTTGATTTTTATGCTTTGACTTGCTACCATTGCTGCACATGCTGAGAGCAGAATGCACTGTCTCTGAGAGAAAACCCATATCTCTGTAGTACACACCTTTTCACTTACAGTGATCAGATGGTCTATTGCAATGCAGCCAGGTGACTTAAGGAGATATGGATCACAGTCAAGATTGCCTTGGTAGCTCTAGCTTTTCAATGCTTTTAAGTTTGTAGGATGAGTTGTAGCAATGTTACTGTGATGTCATCTGTTTCAGTGCTTATTAAGCTGCATAAAACTGCATGATTTTTCTTGAAAAATATTGCATATTTATATGTATGTGCATATACAGTTTTTTTAAAATTAAATTTGTAACATGAGCAGCTGATATAAATCTAGGTGCAGTGCCATACACTTTATGGTACTTCCTGGAAAGGCTGATGAATAATTGTAGCTCTGACAAATATATTTGCTTCAGTGACTCTAAGGCTGAAAGATGTCTTTATAATCTGGTGTTAAATACCATTTAAGAAAAAAAATTCTCATCCAAAAGTCATGTGCAAATGTAGGCAAAGGTTAAATCAAATCTGAACTTCTTTTACAGTACAGAAATGCAGAGCTGAGGTCACATTAAAACCATAATCCAATTCTGTAGACAACATCCTGAGAAAAAGCAGAAATTCTGAGAAAAACTCATCCATCCATAGCAAGCAGGTTCTTCTCATCAGTGAACGCAAAACCAGAGGAAAAGACCTACAAAGAATTAGTTTACTTTGACCACTAATTTGTGGATGACTAATTGGAGATGACTGTGTAACAGCAAGCAACAAATGCTTAGTGTTTATATCAAGTAATTCAGTGAAATGGTGAAAGACAAGCCAAATCATTTACAGGAGTCTTTCAGTGTGGCAAAGGGTTTCAGAGTGGCTTTGCCAGTACACAGCTAAGCTCTGCTGGAGATGTTGCATTTAGCTGATTCTTCATGACTGGTCCTGGGCTCTGCATGCAGGACTAGAACCGTGTCTGCCTGTGTAAAAGTACTAGGCTTCTGGCTGCTGCTATCTCTCAGATGGTTAGGAACTTGAAGTTGGAAACCCTTTTTGGGAATGCCAAATACAGTCTCTAGAAAATAAATGCATTAAATATTTCTTTTCATATAGGCACCTTTAAAACATGACACAGAACTAATAAATTTTGAAGTCACAATAAATTAAAATTGGGAGAGGCAGGAAACCTTTTGAATAGCAATGTTACAAAACAGATAAACATAAGAGTTTGGTGTGTACAGGTAGGAGTTAACCTCTGATCTGCACTGCCAAAGACATGCCTAAGGGAGGAAGCAGAAGGATTGTGGTGATTGGCACTTGTTTCCAGATCTGCTCCTGGATTAGATTAGGACTGCTGTACTTGTGACAAGGGTTTCCTGGCCAGAAGTATGTATGCATGAACCACCCAGGTGGCCTACATATGAACTGGAAGTGCATCCCCACCTCAGCATGTCTGATGTGCTCTGCATGTGCTGTGCAGCTGTGCACACACAGTCAGTCAGATGGATCCAGCACACACTGCATTTACACTGTCATCTGTACAGTCTATAATCTACTAGGGGAACCAAGTAAATGACACATGTACACAGTGTAGGATTTCTGCTTGCTTTTGGACCTCCTGCATCATAAGATTCATTATGGAGGTAAAAAGAGGACATGCCTGGGACAACCCAGACACATGGGGAATGTTCTTTCTTATGTATGATTTACCCAAAAGGTGATTTTGTGGAATTTGTAAAATGCCTGTTGTGCATTTATGGACTGGGACACAGACAACGTTGTATGAGCTAAACCAATGCGTTTTTCACCCAATGAAAGAAAAAAAGTGTTTAATACAGGACTTCTGGACCAAACTGAGAATGAAATCATATCAAAGCAAAAATGTGCCATTCAAGCAATGCAGCACAGCTCCCAGATGCATAAACCTTTGGAGTAAAATAAAACCACATGATCCCCATTCATAAAAGCAGCCTTTGGTGGCATTTGCTCTGCCTTTCACTTGCAAACATTCAAGTGTGAAAGCTTTCGTTCATGAGGATATCTGCAGGGCTGTGAATACTCCTACACATGCACTGCTGATATTAAAAAGTGTATAGGTATACAAACCTCTGTGTAAATAGGCATCTCCTGTAGTGATTGTCTTGAATGCTTCTCTTCATTTTAGGAGTCAGGAAGCAGGTAGTATATAGTTTTGATGAGCAAAGGCAGACTTGGAAGAACAGAGCAGACAAGCAGTTCATGTAAACTGCTATTATACAGAAATATTTGAAGAAATGTGTGAAAATCAATTCTGTACTTTGGTAAAGCACTGTCTAGGAAAGGGAATATAAAGGAGACAATGCATTGCTTATAGTGATAGGTGTGCACAGTTTTCAGCTGTTTATAAGGTAAAATTTTATTGTTCACAAGGAGAGAGGCTTGAAAGATATACAGAAAGGAAATTCACAATAAAAATGCAGTGAGCATTTTTGCCAATAGCAGAACCTCTTGCAGAGCGTTTCTTTCCCTTGTCATTTCAATTCAAGACCTGAATGTTATTCACTGACACACAAACTAACAATGACATTTTAAAGCTTGCACAGTGCACACGCATCCAGTTCCCTTAGGAAAAGTCAGGCAAACACCTGATGCCTGCTGGGAATTTTGCTGTGGGTGCCAGACAGCTGCTGCCCATCAGTGTTTCCAGGTGTGCTTATTCGGTTGGGAGGTCACTCCAGCTGCAGACACAATCATAGCAGGGACTCAGGCAGGCTGGAGAGACAGAGGACATGCTCAGATTTTGCTGCTTGGGCTGCCTTGGTTTTGCCCTGATTTAGAGCACCTGGCTTGTTTCAGGATGCAGATGTTTGCTCTCTTGCCCAAGAACCAGCACTTCATTCCCTTTATAATGAGCACCGTGACCTGGGGGAGTTATTAAATCTCTGGTTCAAAAGAGTTTAGTTTTCCTCTCTTTTTGTTTCTCAGCTGACAGTCTAAAGTTCACAAACAGATTAGTAGAAGGAATATATAGAAATTAAAAACCTAATTTTCAAACTCCTCTGAGTCAAATCTAATTGACAATTTGAATTATAGCCTGTGCTGTTCTTTGTTTCATTTTTCTTTGGGGAAATCCCTGCTTATAGTTTTGCTTTGTCCTTTACTATAATTTTACAAGCCTATATTTAAAAATTATTCTGAAGCAACTTCTAGAGGCTGAAGCAATTTTAGGACTACTGCAGTGCTGGTGTGAGACCATGCAATATTCAAAATTGAAAAGATTATACCTTACTCAGGAGACTAGGTACCTTTTTTAAGACCATCAATTTAATTAAAAAACACAGGCTCTATATTAGCAGCAAGCTTATGGATCACCATATGCCAGTCAAACATAATGAAATACATGCAAATGTTAGATGGTGTATTCTTTTGTCTCTGAAATTAGCAATTTCAGTGAACAATTTCTGTGCTGTATGTGGGGATTTACTTTTTTTTCCCTTTATATTTAAAAAAGTGCCTATCTGAGTACATACCTTTTGAATGGTAAGAAGGGTAAGAAATGATCTGTTGTCAACAATGCTGTCTTTACAGCTTAAGGCTTGGCATTCTCGTCTTCCATCATGAATGTCTGCATCATGCACAGCTTTGACATCGCGCTGAGGTGTCCTCTTTCCTAAAAACTCACTTCTGCCTGTGGAGGCTGTTTGCATCGAAGGGGAAAAAAGTCATGAAATTGAAGCCCTGGAGAAAATCACTTATGCTCAACAAACACATTTCAGCCTTTCTGTCTGAACAGGTTTGTTTTCTATTCCAACTTCATTCTTCATCACTGTCACCCATCCACTCGGCCATTTGTGTTTGAGAAGTCAAGGAACAGGAGAACGTTTGCTCTTTGTATTGCTGCCACTGTCATAGAGAGCCGTAATGTAACAGTGCCTGTCTCTGAGAATCTTAATAAAAGCAAACTAATTTTAAGTAAGGGACAACCTCACAACTGATAAATATGAAAATAAAGCAAAATATATTAGGAAGAAAATATGGAGTGTGAACCTGATGTGAAGACAACTGCAGAAACAATGTTTCTGATTTATACATCTGATAAGAAAACAGAGTCTTAAGACAAGTTCTTCAAGATGTCACCAGTATATGACACTAAGTTTATGCCAAAGAGAAGGAGTTCTGAAGCTCTCTTCTTCTACAGAAAATTATTGTATTACTATTGCAAGGCCTTTGTAAAGTTCTGTTTGTATAATTTTTGGTACATTATCAGAAACTGTTGCAGCTCTGTCTAAGGATACTATTTCTATCAGTACAGGATCATCAGAAGTTCCATAATGACCAAAATAATGTAGTCTAAAAGGGTCTCATGAGGAAATTACCTTTTAAATCAATATATCAGTTTGGGGTTTTTTTCTTCATGAATATGACCATGATTTGCTCAGTTATTACATTTGCTGGTGCTCTCATCTTACCCTGGAGATATGCCATCATATTCTGAATAAAGTCTAGTCCTTCAAAGACATTCTGGTAACAGTGATAATCAAAGTATTTCCAAAGACAATAAGTCCAAAAGGTGCATATGAAAGAAAGGCTTAAATCCTAGGCCTGATAGGACTTTGTTTTTCAAAAGCCACTTTTCATACCTATTTTTAAATTTTGTTCTAAGTTATTTTCTTTTATTATTATTACTGTCATTTAAAATATTTCTATTTTGATTAGCATGGAGCTAAAATGTCACATTTATTAAATGTCTTCAATTTCTTCATGCCTGTAATCCCACACATACAGAAAGATTATTGCCCATGTAAAGTGCTGTTTGGGTCTATCTATTCCCTTTTTTTTTTAATAGCCAAAATTTAGATTCTATTCTTGCTAAGTTATATAGAAAAAGAGAAAATACATCGAAGTAAAGGTAGCGATAAAATATATGCTTTTCCTATAGTTGAACCACAGGATGTCACTGTTCCTCTTTCACAAGAAACAAACTTCAGCTGTGAAAGTAGACCAGATTCTTCTTAAAATTACAGAAATGCACAAAAATGACATAAAAAGCACAGAAATTAAGTCAGACATTTCTTTTTGTATGTGTGAGTCAATCTAGGCAATGTGTTGCCTATGTAGAATAACAATTTAATATTCAATTCAGTCTCATCATGTACCAAGATTGATATATTTTTGGTACATCCCTCCAGACAGAACTGACACATATCAATATGTCCCATATTGCATAAAGAGTCAGGCAGAGCTGAATAGAGTTCAGGCGAAAGTTAGTGTAAGACATTAAAACTTCTTGTAGCCTTCCCTAGTTAGCACTGAATTTCTAAAATTTAGCACCCTTTGCAACCACAAAGCTGGATCTTGACAAACACATGCTGCTTGTAGAGGTTTAATCTGATCCCTCCATAAGATCCTTGGTTGCCTTCATATACAGAGTTCCCCATCCTAGTGTCCCAGTAGGCTGCTGGAAACTAGCTCAGAGAGACTTTAAGATGTCAGTGTGCTTCAGGCAGTGTTTGTCATCAGTCCCTGAGGGCATTGCAGAATAAAGTCCTTTTCACATGGTCATCCTGGTGCTTTTCTTCACACACTTCCATGTGTCTGTCTAAAGATACTATTTCTATCAGTACAGGATCATCAGAAGTTCCATAATGACCAAAATAATATAGTGTAAAAGCATCTCATGAGGAAATTACCTTTTAAATCAATATATCAGGTTTATTTTATCCAGGTCTTTTCTTATTGCAGTACATGCGTCAACTCACTCACTCACTTCAAATCTCCTTCAAAAGTACCTCTTTCAAAACCCCAGTAATATTGATCTGCCAGTTAACACGAGCCCAAATGCAGTTTTTTTAATTACCATTGGCTATTGATTCCACATTTAGATCTTGCATTTTCTTAGGCAGTTATGTTGTTCTTTCTGAATTATTTCTCTATCCTGAGCACATTGTTTACACACAATGCATGATGGAG
Source organism: Aleadryas rufinucha (assembly GCA_013397815.1). Lineage (NCBI taxonomy): Eukaryota > Metazoa > Chordata > Aves > Passeriformes > Aleadryas > Aleadryas rufinucha. Next base: position 194,190 of record VZTH01002895.1, read on the forward strand.
GAATTGGACTAGAGGTCAGAGGTTTTAAGAAATATTGTGTGTGGAAGATGACTGCTCCCTGGTTTTTGTGGCATGGCTTGTGTAAAATGGAGGCATTCTGTCATATTTTACTCACCTTTCTGATGTCTATATTCTTCTTCTCACAGCTTTGGTAAAATGGACTCTTCTATTTTCATTCCTTTTGTGGGATGACATGTAAAATATATGGAAAATGTGTAGGAAGACTTTTCACAATCGCCAATTTCATCCCTGCAGCCCACTGAGATCTTGAACTGAATCACACCCCATCTTCTACATGTCTGAAATAATTTCCATACTATTCTTTAAAATGGCAGCCAGGAGTCAGTGAGAGGCGGGTGCAGAGACATGAAACAGAAGAGAGTACAGTACCTGCAGAAATCTTTTTTCTGAAGTCAATGACTAGATCATCTGGCATCTCTGAAATCTAGATTTTCCTATCACTGAGGAACTCCTAAAAATAATTATGCTTCTAATCTTCATTATAAACTATGCGGGTACTTTGCATGAATCTGTCTTTGTAGATATTCTTCCAAAAAAAATAGAGGAGGTAGCAGTTTGGGGTGAGGGATTTTGTGGTGGTTAGCAAGACATATGGTGTGCAGCATAAGGACCATACTGGAAACAACTCAAGGCAGTAGCAAAATTCCCACCCACACCACCAGATCCAAAGCTGGCCCATAAATACTTTCTTTATTTGACAAACCATAGTATAAATTACTTTTTATTTTATAAATGGACTCTATAATTCCCCCTAAATAAGGGTTATTATGAGTGCCATTGAGCTCTCCCATGCCAATGACACCTCATTCCTGTAGGAGCTAATATAGTTGAAACGTGGAGAAAATGCATGAAGATTGAAAAGGGTTTGGAGGACCTAAACTAAAGATGTGGTGACAAGCATTTCCTAGAAATATTTCAGTATTTTGGGGGATATTTAGCTGAATAGCACAGAGGTAACCATAGGCTGAACAACAGGGATTACAGCATTCCATCTACTGGTGCAAGTTGGCTGGATGACATATTTGTTCCTTGAACTTCCTGTTTCCACAAATGGCGAGGAATATTGCCTCTGAACACTAAATGTGTGCTCCTATGGTCAACCTGTGCTACTCCTGCAGAGTAACTGGGTGTCTGACAGCAGTGTGACAGATGCATCTTCAGTAGCCTCAGCAGGGCTAAAATATAAGTAGCAGAACGGAAGATGTGGAAGCACGGATACCAGCATAGGCTACCAGCAAAACACTCCTCTTGTGTGACAAAGTGCAACTCATGGTCTCCACTGCAGCGTTCCTGGGGCTGGTGAGACACGGCATCTTTGCTGCAGTCATACCTTGTGGTGCAGTAATAAGTTGTTCTGTGACAGCACTTTCATTGGAGCTTTTCTCCATATACACTGCTGGCAGAATATGCAAACAAACACACCAACAGTCCTAATTTCACAGCAGACACAGTTATGGCAGCAATATTTTCTGCCTTTTCCAGACCATGTGTCAAATTTTACTTTGCTTTGAAAGAAAGCAGAATTTTCTCCAGAAGAAAAGATAAGCGAGATCCCGTTAGTTTGAAGACAAAACACCATAGGGAGAGTGGGGGGGCTGAAAAATAGACAACTCTCCAGTGTCTTTTTTTCAGCTGTATTGATTTCTTTTTTAAATTTCTATTTCATTTTAAATGAATAAAAATAATTTGTAGGCCTTAGGACCCTCAGCGGTACTGAAGCCTGCAGCAAATTTAAGCATACTTACCACTTCAAAGTCAGCCAGGCTTTCTCTTGTAGCAGACTAGTTAGCATTTCAGGGGGGGGAAAATTCCAGGGTATTTCTCACTGGAGATGAGCGTGGAGGAAATGCGCTTGACTTCCAGCAGAAATAAGGTGTTTTTGAAATGTTACCTTTTTTTTATATAGGGCTGCTCCCTTTAATATCTTCTCAATCCTCTGTTGTCCAGACAGTCACAGCTTCAGTCAATATGACCTTCACCATTCAAAATCTCTCCAAATCTGAGCAAATGGGCACTCTGAGGGCTTTCAGGTCCAATGAGTTCTGGTTCTGGTGAACTTAGGGATGTGTGTAAAGCTGTTCTGGTTTGAAGTGACAGTTACTGTAGATTTTTTTGATATGTTATGGCTAGACTAGAAGATCCCATTGGAGGTGTGTGCCCAGCTGTGCAACATGTCAGATGATAGTGTATATGAGGTCTTAATCAGTAAGGGAGTATCCAAAGCACATCGTGCTTTCAATGTTGTTTACAAATTGTTCTGGTGGGGAAGCAAATTAAGAACTTGAATGGAAAATCCTAAATTTGACTCATAGTCTAGCCAAGAGTGATGGCTGAAAAGAAACATTTCATGGGGTTTAAAGTGGCAGAAACTGGAGGGCCAAACCCCATTTTTTGCAGCTGTAGCATTGGTACCAACCCATGGAGGCCACAGGAGCCTGACTGCTGCCTCCCTGGGGACTTCTGCCAGAACTTCAAAGACAGAAAATTTGTTTGGCACCGATGGCATTTCAGCAGTTCCCAGTGTCAGACACTTAATATCCTCAGTGCCTCAGGCACCTCCAAGATAAAGCAGGAAGTGAGGGGAGTAGACATAGCTGCCAAAGTCCCTTCCTGACTCTACCTATACCTGAAAAATTCATAAATCATTTTTCCCAGCTCCTTTTTCTCCAATACCAAGACTATGTTGGATCAGTAACTGATATCTTAAAAAAAAAAGAAAAAAGAAAAAAGAAAAACAACCCTGATTCCTGTGTAAATCTTTCTGATCAGCTGAAAAGTGACATTTCTATTGTGCTGAATGAGATCAGTTCTCAGTTGGGTACAAATAGCAAGAGAACAAAATAAACACCTTGGTTCACTTCAAAATCCATGATGAAGCCACATCAACAGTTTTGCATGTTTCTCTCCACTCAGAAGTACACAGGCTACATTTTTGAAGATCAGAACTTCATGGGCTTCCTGAAATAAACAGGGTGCAGAAGAGAAGGGAATAATATTGGTTACTGGATACTAATGTCCTTCTTGCTTAAGCTAGCAGGTCTCATTATGATTTTGCATCTTTCAGCTAACTCTGAACTAAGTCCAGCACTCAGTAATATTGTGCTCATTTATTTTATGGTCTAGATCTCTAAAGGCTTATAAAACAAGGAATGGATAATCCTTATTCATATATTTATTATATTTCATTTTCCAGTACAAATATACGAGAAAATACATCTACGTATTCCAGACTTCTTTGTCTCAAAACTAAAATAAAATCAATCTAAACCACAACTAATTTCAATCATCAGCAAAATATATTTTTCAGTCACTGTTTCAAGGCCTTTCCTGCAACAGTCCCCAAGTCTTTAAAGGCAAGCACTGCACTGGGAAGATCATTAAAACTTTTTTTTGACCAAGTGGAGGAAGCAGGTTCAAAGCAGAAGGCTTCCCACAGAGAACAAACAATCCTGTGAACATCTGAGCTACTGGAGTCAGAGTTTCTACTAAGCTATGTCTTATGATTGAGTTTGGTGTCTGAGAAGGTGCTATTTTGATTGACATTTTGGGGAAAATTGATTCTTGTTTGTTGGGGTTTTATGCTCCTCCCCCCGCCCCAATGATAGAATCATGGAATCTCTCTTGAGAATAGACTCTTTGGTTGTTTTCACATGGCTGTCTCATAGGGACTCTCTCCTTAACTTCTCATATTTTTTAAGGATGTTAATTATCTTTGAATCCCTGCATCTGTGGCAGATTTGATTGAATCAATCCAGGGGGATCAAACCCTTTGTGTCTGTGTGGAAAGCTGGATTTGCAAAACACCTGCAGGCTCTATTTTTAGGAACCCAGATTCTTTTATAATCTTCCTTTCTAAATGATAAGAGATGACCATTCTTTGCTGACGGTGGCTAAGGCAGTATCCCACAGGTGTGGGATCCCTTTCTGCACAAGCGTGGTATGAACATGGCATAGCTTGATGAGCTATCCAGATACACAGTGAGAGGTGACTTGCGAGTAGGATCATTTTACACAGGAAGCCGGATTTGCTGTCACTCACATTCACTCCCTTTGCCCAGTTGTGGCACCAAAACTGACTTCAAAGGTAACTCTGTCAGTAATCCCATCACCAATGATTCCTTGGACTGACTGGTTTCCTTTCCTGTGGGGCAAACTGCTGGCTCAGACTGTGCAAGATCCTTCCTTGTCATCTACACATTGCCTTTGCTCCTCACTCATCTCAAGACCATCTTTATAAAAAAAACCTACTGAATTTCCAAACAATCAAGCAGAAGTTTTCTCTTACCAGTCTCCCCTGCCCAAGTACCTGTTTTACAAACCTAAGAGCAAGGTTGGCACAGACACATCTGTCTTCCTGCATGGTGCAGCACCACCTTATGACTAATGGCTAGAATTTGACAACACTGTGGGAGATCCAGCAGCTTATTTCTTTTTGTGGGAAACAGAAAAAAAAGTGGGAAAGTGGCAAATGAGCAAATAGAAGGAGGAAGTAAACTCCAGGAGGATCACCTCAGGGCTGAGCATAGCAATTCTCTGCTCTTTAAATCACATCCAGCCCAAAATGACTTGTTTTGAAGCACTTAAAAATGCAACTGAGTAGAAATTGCTGAACAAAACATGTTATAATGAATGTGGGAGTTTCACTGAAGTGAGAAACATGTTGCACACTGTTTTGTCTACTGGCTAATGCCACAGTCTAAGGGACAGGCATCACATCAAACAGAGGAGAGCAAGAAAACTCAGTGACAACCGCCACTCACCCCAGCTGTGCTCTCTTGGCTCTGTACTGAACATGGTGATCATAGTCTGGCAGAGCTGCTGTAGAAAATGAGGTCTGGAGCCCTTAAAAACATTTTTGAGTGAATTCTGTTTATTAAACACCACTGAGACCTTTTATATCAATTTTCAATCCTTTCAATAACTTGTTTTCCAACAGCACTAAATCACCCACCTCTTCTTCAGATCTTAATTAGACCATCAATTAGGTAAATCACATCTGCTTGTCCTTTTTACCACAGTTCCCCATGTACAGTAGCTCTGGATATTTTAGAGTATACATCCATGTTGGCAAGGCAAGATTGGCACTGCTCCCAATCCTGTTGCCACCCACCCTCTGTTTTTGCAAGGGTGCACACAGATGCAGCAGGGTTGAGGATCACTTCTGCTGCAAATGAGTTGGGTCTGAACAAGGGAGTTACTCTTGGCTGAAAACCCCTTAGTATACAGAAGTATAAACAAAATCAGCAACAAACGTGATCAGTTTGCATGACTGTGCACTCAGACTAATGATGAAATGGTTGCCTGGGCTTAAGCGGCTGCCAACTGCTGTCTGCATATTCCGTGTTGTGTACAACTTTTTTATGACATGGAGAAGTAGGAGCTGTTTCAAAGAGGATGCAGGTGTTGACTCACACCTGGCATGTTAGGAGGAGGTGCCTCCTTCACCCTGCAGGCCCACCATGCTGCTGGCAGATGGAGTGTCAGGAGCTGAGCAGCTCCCCGTGGCTCCTCAATCACACGTACTGTGTGCAGGGTGCCAGGGACATCCCTGCAGGGCAGGCTCTTCGTCCTGCCTCCAGCCCTAATGCAACTGTCTCCTGCCATTTCTGCAGGCACCAGCTGTTTATCTCCCTTGTTTGCAATAGGGCTGAGCCCACCCAGGGCTCTCCATTGGTTTATTAGTCCAGACTCACATTTTGAGTCTTAAATTCTTGGTGTAGATGGTATCAAGAAGCCCTGAATCCTCTTATGCTGAATCTCTCTCACTCATCAGATGGCTTTCACTTCAGTACCTCCCAAATTCAGGTTTCTTGTCTTACTGGACACAACTGAGGAAAGAACATTCAGGTGGGTGAAGGTTGCAAAATCTGTCTTTGAGATTATAGATCCTGACTCTTCTCATTTGAGCTCCTCACAGAGTCATCACCACTAAGGAAATATAAGTTTGGAGTGGATGTAAAAAACTATCACTTAAAACTCCCCTCTCAAAAAGAAATGTACTTATTACACTTCCCACACTTGAAAACTACTCACCTAACATAAAAGGCAGTGTATAGTTGGTCCTTCACATTCAATTTGCTTGTGGAACATAATAATAGCATGCATATTACCAAAGAAAGCATATTTTACAAGGATTCCTTTAACAACTTAAAATTGTTGGATGAGACATGTTAAAACTATACTAGGCCTTTCAAAATTCAAAAAATAAGTTTCAATTTTTAGCCTTCCAAAGTTAAAAAAATAGCTATATTAAGATTGCATCTAAGATTATCTTGTTGCATGTGTGTGCACTCTGAAGATGTTTCAGGTGCTCTGGTGTTATGATGCTGCAGTGAAGGAGGGTGCCATTACCTGGAAAACCCTTGTTAAAGAATTTGGGAATCTGATTGAATGTGTTGTAGCAAATTATTTCACGCCAGTTCAATGAAACGCAAGTTTAGAGAGCTGGATCTATGGGCCAAGATTCCTCTGTGTTGCTAGACAAGCCACATAAAACCTTGTTTTCCTCTGAGGCTCACTAAAATGTCTGCTCCTTGTTTTCTGGTCTCCTAGTGCAAGTTTCTTAAGACCAGGCTAACAGAGATGCAAGGTGCTCACAAAGGTAGAACTGATGGATTGAAGCCATGAAAGAATGGGTTATGGGCTAAAAATTGCAATATCATCTGGAATATCAGGACCTCATCATCTCCAGTGTTCATCCAAAGGAAGGAGCTTGCACTTACCTGTGACTCAGTTCCTCAGAGGTTAAATTGTAAGGCTGGCAGGTATGCCATATAACTGATATTTTTAGTGTCCGTGGAAGAACCAGAAAGAAGGGATCTGTGGCAACTGAAGATGTGATCAGTATCTAATTTGAATGATATCTGCTAAAGTAGATGTGGGAGTGCCTGGCTATGTGCTGAATGGGGAACACTGAAGAAGGTACTGAGTGGGATCCTCTAGGATGAAAACAACGTGGCTGCTTCATTAGGGTGCTGAACGTGTGCAGTGGGTATGCAGAGGGGAATGTCACACCTTCATGGGCAAAATAGACATCCTTGGTGTTTCCCTGGGCAAGATCTACACCCCAAATTCACCTGCCCTTTATTAAGTTAGGGAGTATCTAAGGCATTACTAAATTCATCTTTTTGAGGTAAAAGAATGTCACATATATGACATAGGCCAATCACATCACTCCATAATCTTCTGGAAAGCAGCACGTGGTACTGCAATGAGTGATTGAGCTCTACTGGGAGCTGCAGTACACTAATGGTTCCAGGGCTCATGGCAGCATAATTTTGGCAATTAATCAGTCTCTCATTTCCTTCCATGTTTTCTGCTCTGTTGATTACCACCCTCCAGACTTCCCACTCTTCTTTTGAGATGGCATGAATCACAAGAGAAATATCACACAGGCATCAAAAGGGCTTTTCCTTCCTCTCCTTTCAGCAAAGGAAATGCATTCCCAGGAATCCTTAGCTGTCTCTGAGAGGGCTGTGAGGACTCTGGGAGCATCCCCCTCTGGGGATCTGGCTGCCAGCCCGGGACTGGCTTAGAGACAGGGCAGTTTTGGATGGTCCATTCCTTTCGAGGCATGGGAAGATGGTCCCAGACAGCCTAAGCTCCTGTCCCAGCCTTGGCCACCATTTGCCCCAGATAGGTGGCTGATGCCCAGGGCTGGGCCTGCCCAGTTTGTCCCGTGTCCTGCCCTGTCCCTGGCTGGGGCAGTGAGGCATGACAGGCTGTGAGAGACCCCCCAGTCCATGTAGTGTGTTTACAGGGAGAGAGAAAAATTTCATCAGAAATTGCTTGCTCATCTTTTCTTTTGATTTTTCTAAAATTAATTTCTGTTTTAAAATATCAGCAAGAAAATGTTCTGACAAGTTTATACCAGTATATGTAATGTAAAATTTGAAGTTAAATGTGACTGAGAAAACAATTTTCTGCACCCATATACAAAACCAGGGCACAAAAGTTGGCCTTTCCTGATAAAATTAAGTCTTTTTTCCACTCTGCTCTCCTGACCACAGCTGTTCTGGATGAACTCTGGTTGGCAAGGCTGGAGACCATGAGACCATTTATTCTCTTGATGAGGACAGCGTTCTCTAACTCAGTGGATTGCCACAAAGGTTTATGATAGTACAACAAGGATCAGTTGAGCCGCAGACCGTCCAAGTTATGCCTAGATCACTGCCCTTTTCCTGGAGGTCTCCTTTCTCCAGATCAGGTCTTCCCTGGTGCCATTAAACACAGTATTTTTAAAGGGGCACAACTAGTTTTAAAAGTGTCCACCTTCTTCCCACCAGGCTCTCGTCGACATCTGCCTCCCTGCTTGCCCTCACTTGTGCTGGTTTAATGGGTTGTGAGAGAGCAGTGTCGAACAATCAGGAGAAGGGTTCAGGACACAGACACACACGACTTTGCTAAAACTTTTTTCACATTTTTTAAACTCAAATTCTTCCTGTGGATCCCAAGGTGGGAGAGCTGGCTTCAGATCAGGGTCACAGCCACAGAGATGTTGTTGTCTGTATTGCCATGAAGTAGATTCTGCCATCCTCAACTCTTAATTGCCTTCTTGTGGTTGTGTATGTGACAAGCTACTCCAGTCTATTTTTAGCACTTCATCTAGTGTTAAAAAACTCTACAGTAATAATGGGAAAGATGAGGGCTATATAGAACATTCAGAGAAGTATGACAGAGAAGTACTACCATCCTTTCTTTTGGAACACTCTTCCTTTACTAACTAGTTGTATGCCCAAATCCTCTTCCTCCCTTGTCTCTGTATTTACTGTACTTTCCTGTTGTATCCTGCAGCANTTCCAAATGCTACAAGTCACAAGTTGCACAAAACTAAAGTGTTTCTCCAGCCCAGCTGCTTGAATTCTCCAGAGGTTTTTTTTCCTGGCCTTTCTCAGCTGCAGAAGGGAAGACTGTCTCTTCTTTAAATTCCCAGATGAGTCATGATAAAAATAGTGTGGCATTTGTATTCGTGCTAATGCACCTGCAGTATCATCTGTCTCCCAGCTATGAGGCTGCAAATTTCTGCACTTATCAGTGCATAAGTTGAAATGCTTATAAGTTTCTGCCAGCATAAAACATGTTTGCAACTCTGCAAGCTCAGCAGAAACTCTTCAGAGAGACCGGAGAAAGTGTATGTCCTGAACAGTCCTGACTGATGGGAAATTCAAGTTATGATACAAGTTATTCAGATTCACATGATTAGATTTAGACTTAAAACCATGTGATTTAAAACATTTTAGGCCAGTCTCCAACATATTTTTACGCTCATACAATGTTAGTTCCACAGTAAAATATTAGTTTCAGTTATTCTTTTTTTGAGTTCACCTACTTTGTTCTAGATCTCATTTGGCAGTGCTAGGTCTAGTTTAATCTCCAATAAAAATATTTAATCATAATTTTATAACATTTTAAATTAATTTTCAATCTACTGTGCCACACTAAGACATCAACCTTGAATATGCTTATTTAAAATTAATAAATACATAATTCCTGGATTTTGTATTTGGTTTGATTCTGTCTAGCCAGTAACACCCCTTGATACTGTTCTTGTTCTCCTCCCATCCCCACAGGCTCAGCCTGCTGCTCATGGTTCTGTTTGATTCTGACAGCTCTGTGCAGCTCTGTCCCTGAGCCGATAAGCAAACTGTGTGGCTTTCAGTTCCACACACAACCTTTGCTTCTGCTTCTGCTCCTTGCTAACTGAAAAGGCCTGGGACATATTCTGAGGACATTTTCAAAACCACTGTAAGGTACTTTGGAGCCTAAACCTAAAAATGAAGAAGTTCTACGATTTTGAAAATTCATTTCCTCCTTTATCTTCTGTGTAACCTCATTGCTTGCTTCACGTTCAGTCATTGAATCTTGATTCAGGCAGCAGAAATGCGTATGGAGATACTCAGCTGGTGGATTCAGTAAGCGTAGATCCTGCTTGCATAAACAAAGACTCAAGGGGAAAAAAAAACCCAACCGAAAGCACCTTTGGGGACACTTTAAATGTATGTCACGATCTCACAATCTCCTCCAAGTTAACAAATTGTATTTTAGAACTGTGTTTGGTAATTATTACATTCATACCTAAGAAGTAAGACCCAGGCATTATGGTTGGTTGGAATTCATCTGAATAAATAGCAGTTTGCCACATTCTTAACAAAAACATTATTCATTAGAACTATTACGTATTAGCAGCCCTGAATAACATTTGGCAATAGCTTTGGGTCTGTGTTACTAAAAGGTCCATAGACGCATACAAATTGCTCAGTGCGCTAATATAAAACAGGAGCAGTAATGAAATAGTAGAGTGAGTGTTAAGCTCCAGGACTGCAGTTTTATTCTGCAAAATGTTCCTCTTGCAATTTGTAAACATCTTAGAAACTCGGGTGTTTTTAAGCTATTTAATGATTGTTAGTCGTAAGACTTGATTTGTATTTGCTGCTTGTCCCTCTCCATCTGCAAAAGGCATTAGTGGCAAGCTGAGTTGATCAAATGATTTTCAGGCATTGCAACAATAAGCCCTAAGTATTCAGAGTTTTTAGAACACTGATTCCTGCAGGTGGCTATTGAAAAAACCCCTCTGAAGAAAGTAGCCAAATGGGTGCTATGGTTAGCCAGGTGTAGCCAAGAAGAAGAAAAACTTTCCCTTATCCTACACATACTGTCACAGAAAAGGAAAGGAGGCTCCAATAAAAGAATTTCTGGGATGTCAGTATAGTATCTGGACACTTCTGGACATTTAAAGAATTTAATTATGAACACTGCTGTGAGATGATTCTACTTCCCAAAACACAGAAAAAGCTAGACACACTTCCTTAAAGATATTGGAAATGCTTACATTCTATGTCAGACCAAACTGCTTGCTCAAGATCTTTCAGAAAGCCTCTGAATGAAGAAGCAGCTGAATTTTGCTACCTCAAGTTCTATGGTTTATGACTTCAATTCAACCTCTGAAATCTGTGCATAATCTATTAAGCAAATAAAGGATCCTTCCTTTATTGAAATCCAAATGGTTTCCAAAGCATCAGCTTCCAGTTCTGTCAGCAATCTGGCGGATACACTGCAGATACTTTAAGGTAGAAATAAGGCTCAAGACCATTGATTTATGTACAAGTTACCCATCACTGTGACAACGTTTGGGAAATGAATCTGCCATGTCACCAACTTGAAAAGTTGGAAGGAACAATATATTTTCTATAAGGTGAAAGGACTAGAGTTCTTCTTGTGCTATCCATTTAAAAAGGATATAGAAAGGCAAGACAACATGCCTTAAACTGATTTCTAATTCAATGGTATGAGATATTTGAGTGAAGGGAAGCACTAAAGGAGGGAACAGGGAAGAAAAGCATATCAACATCCAGTTGTTTCATGTATTCTGGGTGATAATGGTCTGTGAGTATGGACTTGTGGAAAAGTGTTTGGGAGAACAAAAATGCCAGGAAAAGAACCAGAATGGAAAGTGTTTTTCCTCTGGTGTTTGTGTCAGTCTTGCTAATATCTGTTAGGTTGCTTTCAGGGCAACCAGGATTCCCTTGTTCTAAAAAGCAATGGGACACTGAGGCTCTACTCCAGATCAGTTCAGAAGCAGTCAGACACATGAAAGATGATATTCATGACAAATACTTCCTCCTTAGTTTTGGAAGTTTTTTGCTCTTACCATCATGAGGAAAACATGCTAAATGAAATGTGTCCCTGTTTATTGCTGTAATTCCTTGATGCGAGTCTCTTGTTTGTTTACCTTCAGCATATTTGGAAATTATGTAACAGAATCCAAAAATTCACATTTCACAACCAACACTTAATTTCTGTTAGGTTTAAGAGGGTTTTTTATAAGGTTGTCGTCACAGAAAACACTTAGCATTAGTTCCATAGCAGTATAGTAATCATGAAAGGGATGTGAGTGGGATAGAGAATTATAATTTATTGCCTTTGAGCATCTACTCTGAACTGAAATTAGCACATTCTTATTAATGTTTCCAGTGATGAAATATTTAATTGCCGAGAATAACATCACCTCTCTATATTTTAGAAATGGGTGTTGTCTGGTTTTGGCTGGGATAGAGTTAATTTTCTTCACTGTAGCTGGTATAGTGCTGTATTTTGGATTTAGAATGAGAACTTGCCTTCTGTGCTCCTGTTCTGGGTTTCCTGCTCAGTTTTCACAGAAAATCAGTGGCTTCACCTGTACTTTTGCACTAGCATAATTCAGCTCTAATTCACACAGTATAGCTCACTCTTTTATAGTTAGGCTACAGAATTAGCAAAACAAATTTTAAATACAGCCATGAACAGAGTAATGTTGCTGCTTCTTGAAAAGGGGAGAGAAAGAGGGAAACTGCTTGATTAGGTGAGACTGCCCTTCACTTTGAGATGCTCTTTGGGCACACAAGGCAAGTAGGTGACACAGCTCAGGTCTCATTTCCTATAGTCTTGGGTAAACAGGCTGGGAGAAGCATAGATCAGAGCTGCTTCCAACAACAGCTGGCAAAGTCACTGCTTATGTTTTCTTAGAGGGGGCTATCAGGCTGCTCTGAGCAGGAGCTCATCCCTCTGAGCCTCTGTGTCCGCTCATTCAGTAGCAAAACACAAGGGAAAATCCTTTCCTCTCCTAGGTGAGTGTAAAAGCATTGTTGGAAAGGGAAGACCTTGGGTTAAAAGGGCAGTATAAAAGGTTGACAGTGCATGTCCTTTTTCCATCAGGTGAATATTGATAATTACTGCTCTGGGATTCCTTTTTACATAAGGAATAAAAAAAATCTAAAACAAACAAAGCAAACTCCATGGAGAAATGATTTTTATGCTAATAGGTATTCTTTCTCTGTTGCACAACATTGATAAATTTTGGAATTCTTTTAAATGAAGTGTGGCTGTTTAGAAAATGCTGAGAAATTTGAGGTTCCACTTAAATAGTGCTAGTTACATGCATCCATATACAGTAAAGTGTCTGTTAGGCACTATTCATAGCATATATAACAGATCACCTCTGAAGGACTGACAACCATGTAGAGACTATGAACAAACCCATCAGAGTACTTCTCTCAATGTACGTGGAAGCTGAACAAAGAGCACTGTGCTGCATGAGCTAATGTTCGAAAAGACAGGGTTATAAAAACTGTATTTACTGAGTTTCAGGTTAACGTGGGGCACCTGAAGAAAAGAATGATCACAGGCTTGCCTGTCTTTTAGCTGTAGGTAAGAGGGCAGTAAAGAGAGGGAGCTATTCATGCTTTCAGCCTGAGTATCATTGAATTTAATGAGAGATGAGTGCTAAAACCTCACGCAGCACTTTGAAGATACAGGGGTCACTATATCTCTGATTCTGTTGAAATGACTGATAAACCAGCCAGGAACTATATATAGTTTTTGAAACAAGTAAATATGTCAGCAGTACAGTAACACTGTATTTTTGGTATGTTTGGCCAAATAAATCAAAATATTAGGGAAAATTAATTACGCAAAAATAGGGCAAGTTATAACTGACTACATGACAGCTGAATTGAGCTACTATGGGGCAATTTTGAAGATATCTTCATCAATTTGCAAGACAACAATAAATTTAACAAGATTCAGAGCTGGCCTTTAATTCTTTTTATTTAATGTGCTTGTATAAAAATACAGCATTAGAAAGCACCTATCTGAAGTGCCCTTTGATACTCATTCTGGACATGAGCCAGCAATGTGTGCTCACAGCCCAGAAAAGCCAACTTTACGCTGGGCTACATCTAAAGCAGCGTGGTCAGCAGGTCAAGGAGGTGATTCTGCCCCTCTGCTCTGCTTTCACGAGACTCCAGCTGGAGTGCTGCCCCCAGCTCTGGAGTCCTCACTAGAGGACATGGACCTATTGAAGCGATCCAGAGGAGAGCAATGATCAGAGGGATGGAGCACTTCTCCTATGAGGACAGGCTGAGAGAGTAGGGGTTGTTCAGCCTGAGGAAGAGAAAGCTCCAGGGAGGCCTTACTGCAGCCTTTCAATACAAACACAGGGCTTATAGGAAAGGTGGGGACAGAGTTTTAGTAGGGCCTGTTGAGATTGGACAAGGGTAATGGTTTAAAACTAAAAGAGGGTAGACTCAGAGTAGATATAAGGATGATGAGAGTGATTCATCTTTTGTGATGAGCAATGAAACACTGTAACAGGTTGCCCAAAGAGGTGATAGATACTCCACCCCTGAAAACATTCGAGGCCAGGCTGCATGCAGCTCTGAGCAACCCAAACTAGTAGAAAATGTCCAGGTCTCTGCCAACCCAAACTCTTCTATGATTCGACTCACAGCACACAAGAAATTACAAACCTACAGCACGGGTGAACTCAGCCCTTGGCAACAACATAACAGTGGCGAACAACAAATAATTGCAGAACAAAATGTTCTCAATTAGAGCTATCCAGTTATCAAAGTCTACCCTTACCTTCTTACCTTCCATCTCTGACACTTCAGACGGCTGTTTAACCAGCTTGGCTTTGCCTGGAAGCATTTCTGGAGGCCAAGAGACTCAAGATACTCAGTACTTGCCTGTGTAAACAAGGACAGTGTCAGCTGCTTTATTTGGGTTGGTTTTGCCTGGAGGAAGAACCTAGGGCAGGAAAACTGAGTAAACAGACTCTAAATACAGATTTGCTACAAAAATAATATCCAGCCCACACTGGTAAAATGAATGAGGAATTGGAAAGGTTGTTGAGCACTTTTAGCTGATAGAATTTCTTTTTTGTCATTTTCTCCAATGAACATTGCTGTACTTATTATTTTCACCTAGAACATCCAGCCAGACTTGAACTCCTGGTTGGCTGGCACATTTCACTATCGTTCATATGAAATCAGAGATTTTTATGGCCATCACTCCCTGAGGCTTTCTTAGAACTTGCCTCTCCAGATGAGTTCTTGAGCAAAAGTGGAAATGTCACTGCAGCCATGACAGCCCAGGGGAAGATTTCTAGGGAGTCATTTTTATTGAGACAAACTGGTAGAGCTGGAAATATAGGGCATTTTTGGTACACCACAGTTGTTCTGCTCTGAAGAAAACACATTTGGCCATTTGTGTATATTGAGCTTGACAGTTTTTACATGATGCTTCTTTGAGTCTTGTCATTAAATACCACCCTGGTTATGCAGAAGTAACCATCAGTGTCTTAGTCTTCCATTAGTGTTCATACGAGCCTGTTCTTTACTATAAAAAAGGTGGTGAGGGATTCACATTTATTGTGCCTGAGTGACTTGAATGACATTTTCTCAGTTTAGAAGCATCTCCACTTGCAGACTCAGCTTGGGATCTGAAAGTCAAGCTGTGCATTTTCTGGCTCATACAGCTTTGCCATTAAAGCTTCATTACATCAAATTCTAGTCACAATTAAACCTTTGCAAATAAATTTTCCTCTGAGTTTGCAAAGGAATAGTTGAGGAGGCAGCATTTTGGTCCTGGAAATGAAAAATATTTAACAAGTCTTTTGGTGACACATGAGCCAGAATGGAAACCAGCTTTTTTCTGATACCTTTGTTGACACTAAGAAGTGAAAGAAAAAAAATGCTAGTACATTTTAGTACTAAATACATTGGATAAATATACAGACAGGGAATAGATTAATTGAGTGAAAGGGCGCGACTTTTTGACAGTCACTTTTCAGAATAAAGATGCATTTTAAGAAAGACACAGATGTGTTGGAATAAAGAATTTTCTTTTATATATGAAGGTGAGTCAAACTGTCTTGGGACTTCATTTGCTTAACTGACAGGCAGAAAATAGGATTCTGGCTAGTACTGCAGCTCCTCTAGCTTCATATGGGAGTTGAAATTGAAAGTAATAATGAACTGTAATGTTAATCACTCCTTTATTAGAACAGGGACTGAGGATCAAGGGGCCTTAGTTCTTTCTTTGAGTCTTTCATTGAATCCTTAGCTGATGTGAAAAATATTAACTGAAATATCAGTTTGATGGCACCAATCACAAAATGGTACTACTTGGTCCTGTCCCATAGTGTCGGGGTCCCGCTAACAGCCCAGCACAGCCAGGAAAACAGGCACATATGCCCACATACAAACAGGAAACCTCTTTACATTATTTCTCACATAAGCACAGTGCCAAGACATAAGTCCACCTGTAGAAAGTGCAAAATACCATTTCAAAGCACCTGGTGTCTGAGAAAAATGTTCAGTGGTCGCTGCCAGTCCCAATATTTTTTCCTATGGCAGCATCTCTGTTTCCTCAATAAATTTTTTCCAGATCTAGTGTGATAACCAGGGCAAACTCCTACAGGGCCTACTGTGCCTACAATGCAGGACACATCTCCCACATTATGAAGGAAGTTTAACCTTGTTAGAAATGGAAGGACTTTGTTGTCCTGGGATGCCATATCACTGGGGACAGTGGTGAGCACTAACAGACTGAGAGAAAATTTCTTTATTCATCACTGTTGTTTTCTGAAGCTGCAGCAGCAGATGCTGAATATTGTGACTGCTTTCAGAACAAAGCTTTCAGCCAGGCTTGAGTCCTAGCATTATTCGTCCCTCTCAAAACTCTTCCCAGGCACTGACAGCTAAGTTGGATGTCCTGTGCCTCTGAACAAGTAGCAATTGGTCTATCTGGCTTGGCTGCTACAAAGCTGAGTGTGGTAGTGTTACCCACTGCAAACGGCTCATGTGTTTTTTCAGACGTGTGCAATGGTTAGGCTGACCTACCTGATACTAAGATTTACAGAGAAAGGAAAGAAAAGGAAAACATTTCAGAGAAAAAACACGGTTCTTTGTGCACTCAGCACTAATAAGCAATCCATTTACTCATTCAGGTCTACAAACTGGATGCCAAAATGCTTTCCAGGAATGATCTGAATCGAAACTTTGGAGGATGCTCATGTTTTGATGCTATTTCAACTCTCTTGCAATCACATCGACCACCTGCCTTCCTTGAGTCTCTGTTAACTCAGCTGGACTCTTTTGTTTTGGTAACGTTGAGGATTTCAATGAAAACCAGATGTGCTGTCTGATCTAAACTTTCCTGGGTAAATAAATGCTCACTCTGTTCCATCCACTTAGTTATAATACACCAAACCATCTCTAATGGAAATGCTTTCACAGGCCATTTAGTAAAAATAAGGTCCCACTTCTGCTAGAGAGACACTGATCCTCTGTGCTAATGCAGGAAATGGTGGCAAGAGTCACTCTACCCTGGTCAGTGCCTGTTCTTCCTGTGTGCTGTGGTGAGGTCTTCTTAGAGGAGAAAAGAGCTTAGCAGAGACCATGAAAACCAGAGAAAAGCCTTGAGTGGACTCTGCAGTGTAATTTAGTGTAAACGTGAGGAACGTGGCAGGAGATTGTGCATGGAGGTGTTTGGAAGAGAACATGTAGCAGAGTGGATCAATCATGCAGAAGAGCGGAGACATATCAGCAAGCGATAACAATAGGAATATTTGGAGACAAAATGTGCTGAAGAGCAGCATTTTCCTGCCTTCTTGGTAGTCCACCTTTTCCCCCACCCTCAGGCAGGGAAGCCAGATGTCCTTGAAAAACAGTTCATTAAACTGATGTAACAAAAGACAATTAATTCTCAGTGGCAACATTTGGTATTGCCGTTGGTTGTGTTCACGTCACAGCCATCCTGCCCCATGGCAGCAGGGGATTGCTGAGATCTCATAAACAACCAGTCAGGTGAAGCAGCAAATGCAGGGTCCCCTGTACACAGCTCACAAAACCACCCTGGTCTTTTACTCCTTCAGCTCTTGCAGTCACCTCTAGCAGAAAGATGACAAAGTGCTGCTTCTGGTTAGGATGCAGGAATCAGGAATCTAACAAAACAGTGCTGTGGTAACTGAGAGCTGTCTCCGTGTCTTTGACTAGTAGACAATGTTTGTGATGGCTTCATGCAGCACTTAACTAAAATTATTTGTATATGAATAAACAATGCTCATTATTTTAGAGAAAATGTGACAGTCCTTTGTTCAGGGAAGAAAAAAGTATTCCAGCTCCTCTCTGCTGAAGAGACTTTGGCTTTTATGGCCATCCCTAAGATCAGTGCTCTTTAGCATGAGACAGAGCTGACCAAGGCATTTTTTTAGCAAACCTGTGAAAATATTTTTATTCCATTAGACTTCCAACATAAACAGATTCTGCCTAACCATGTTTATAACACTTCATACTAAGCAGAACTGAGAATCTTGGAAGACAACAGCAGGCTCTTCCAGGCATTAAATTAAAATCTTTATATAGAAAAATAAAGAAGATGTATTCCAATTGTAGTTGACTGCAGTCCACTTGCTCTTGCTGGCAACTTTTTATTTTCAATATTTAAAAAGGCTTATTAAGAAGTTTTGCATACAAATGCAGACCATCCCAGGAGTTCCCAGAAGAGCTCCAACAGCAGGGAACTGGCTGAGCTCTGTGAGTGGTGGGCAGCAAGTCTACCTTTGAAAGCAGGGCACTGCTGGCCCTGTGTGCCCTGTGTCTTGGTCGTGGAGATGCAGAGGCTGCGTGGTCACAGCCTTGCTGGGCTCTGAGCTCACAGGAACTGGTGGTGGAGCTACCTCTTGTGAGGCAGCAGTTTTTATCCCACAACTCTCACTGACTTATGCCATGAGTCAGGAAGATAAGTTGGAGCTGGAACCTGCGCTCCACGGAGGCAAAATACTCCCAGTCAGCTTCAGTCAGAAGGGGCTGGTTGAACCTAAAGATATCCAGATGATTTCTTGTACTCTTTTGAGTGACTCTTCTCATCACTCCCTTCCCAAATTTTTGTTTCAAAGCCCCACATGAACCTGACATATACCAGAGCCTGTGCTGGTTGGGATGTATTTTATCTGAGTGTGATGGGTTGAGCCTAAACTGATGGACAGCTTGTTTGACCAGTGGCGCTTTTCGAAATTTCCATATATAAAGGCTGGAGGGACAGGAAGTTCTCTCTCTCTTTGGGGTTTGGCCGGTCCCGCAGGAGTGGGGGGAATGGTGGCCGAGGTTTTCGCTCCTTGGAGCGGCCTCGAGCCTCTTCCCTCCCCCGGTGCCGGGG
>VZTH01002895.1:213263-237645 GCA_013397815.1 Aleadryas rufinucha
ACAGCTTTATTCCCCGGCGGGGGCTGTTGTACTGGGGCTGATACGGTTTTGGAAGACCACGGATTGTAAAGGAAACCATCTTTTCTCCTTACTCGGTAGAAAGATTCTTAAAATTGTGAATACTGACTAAGAATTATGTGATGTTATCCTTTGTACTGGTTTAGGGAAGAAGAAAGGAGGAGGGGGGTGTGAGTAAAAAGAGGGATTTTTCTTTAATTTTTCTTATTATTTTCTTTTCTCTTTTAATTCCGTTAATAAACTTTTCATTTTCTTTAAGTCTGAGCCTGTTTTGCATTCCTCCAAATCTCCTATCTCACAAAAGATAAAAAGATAAATTGAAACCACTACACAAAATTAGTGTTTCTGCCTGGTTTTGATTCCAAACCCCTACACTGAGGAATGAAGAGTGGGGTGATCGTTACCTCATCATACATAATTGTGAGTGATAGGCAAGACCCAAGCTGCCTGTGATTTGTGGGAGAATTTTACAGAAGAACATTCTAGCAAGAACAAGGATGGAGAACAAGGGAAAAGTTATCCATACTGTATGTAATCTCTCAGGGAATACGTTTTGGAGGCTCATAGAAGAGTTAGGAATGGAGAACAAAGCAGAAAACAGCTTTATATAGTTATATCCATCACTGGAGGAAGCTCTTCCCCTCTAACCCCTAGTTTCGTCTTTGTCCCTTACCTCCAGTAGAACACAGTAAAGCTCAGGGACCAGCAGGGAGAGAGGGCACAGGCTCTGTGCACTGCAAACCCTGACAACCTGTCCTCATGGGCAATCTGAGCATCCATTCTCCCCGCCGTCCTCACTCAGAGCAGCTCCATTAAAACAGGCATTTGCAAAACACTGCCTGCTGAAAGCATGAGAATTGATCTCTCTGCACAATATGCCTTAAGGCCAGTAAAAATTAGTTTTCCCATTCTGCAAAGAAGGAAATGAAATGAAAATGGTTAAGTGACTTGCTGAAGATTGAAGAGGGAGCCTTTACTGGAGCTTGGAAGGAACAATGGAAATCCTGCAGTTCATTTCTTAGGATGGATCCTTTCTGAAAGCGCCACACATCTCATGACACCCTCCTTTCTGCTCAGAGAAGGACAATCACAGCTTTAGTCAAAGAGGCAGAAGTGTTTGGTGACATTTCTCGTAGTCCTGAGGTCGCAAACCTTTCCAGGCTGTCTGAAAAATATCTGGACTTGACTTAAAAACAAGGGGAGCTCTGCTTCTCACAGAACACAAAATGCAGCCCCAGACACCCCCAGAGAGACCATGAACTAAATGTGGTCAGGAGAAAATATGAAAGGTTTTTAATCTAAGGCTTTTCTTCTACCAGATCCCAAAATGCTGGTTTAAAGTTGATAAATTGAAGATTAGAACATATATAGAGTTTCCAACAAATTATTCAGTCACTGTGTATTGAAAGATTTTTTAAATGAGAATTAAATGCATTTTTAGAAAATATGTAATGTCTTTGAGCCACTCTATAGCTGGAACAAAACATGTTTTCTTTATTTAAAATGTAATTTTTATGGATGCATTAGACTTAGAGCCAGAGAAAACATTTTTAACTGCTGAGGTTTTACAGCCACTCTAGGGTTAGGAAAGAAAGCTGAAAAAATATTCTGCCTGGCAGATTTTTTAACGCTTCATTTAAAAATAAAATAAAAAATATTGTAACTTTTCCACCTTTACCATAGTTCATCCAAGTGAAAGCGACACCTTTCATTTCATCCCTCTCTGCTGCAATGAGCCCAAATTCAAGGTAACTTGTCTTGCGTGAAAAGAAGATGCCAGCTCTGGGCTGAAAACAATAGCAAAGGCACTGGGGCCAGTCTTTGGTCCATAAAAATGATGAGTCTCTTTGTTCAACTGCAAGGCTCAGTTTTTTGCACATAAAATACAGTGAAAATGTTCTTCTTTCTGTCTGATTCATTTAGGTGTGTTGGGAAGTAATTTGGGCTGTCATTGTGTCTTTATATAATGCTTTTCGTTGAGAAACCTTCAGAGATACCTACCTTTTGACATAATTCAAGGCAGTTGATGCCAGTCTGAAAATCTACTTCTGAAGGTTAAAATGTGTTCATTTGCTTAATCAAGTAAGTTAAAGAGCATAATATCTTGAGTTGTTAAAAATGAACAGTTTCCCTCTCTAAGTTTTACTCCCAGGAGAGGACCTAAAGAAAGCAGACAGGATCTTCCAAGCTTCAGCGTGTTAGGAAGGCCCAGGGCCTGCTGCATGACTTGCAAAGGGAGAGACACATGCCAGACTTGTCTATAACTTAGTGTCTGGTGAGTCAGAGCTAAAAGAGGCTTTCTCCCCACATTTCTAGGTACATTTTTGACATGTTGAAATTCTTGCACGTGGAACCTGAAGATCCATTGGTGAGAGCAGACCCTACAGATGAACATACCCTATATGAAAAGCCAGAGGAACAGACATACTTTTTGTTTATGTGCAGAAAGACGTTAATCTCGTCAGGTGAGTAATTGTGTGCTGTTCTCCTTTGATTGCATGAGGACTTGTGCTGAAGTACTTTAATTTCAAGCATGGTAAATCAGAAGTTGGACATCTTGTCCTGCACTTTGCTCAATACAGGGTGGCTGAGATTTTATTTGTACATAGAGCTTTTACATACATTTCTTCTGAAATATGCAGGTTCTTGAACTAGGTGGGTTTGTCTGTAGCACATGGAAAAAGGTCATTCTCACAGTGTGATTGTGTAGCCCAAAGAAGCAAGGAAAATAGATCAAAAAAGGCACAGGAAAGGCCATTTAATCCACTCCCTTGCTTCATGGGAAGATCAATGTTATCAGATTAATACCTCTTCTCACTCTCTCTGAAAACAAAAAAGTAGCTATGTGTAAGGATGATAAATTTTTTTTCTCTTTCAACTGCAGAACTGACTTCTGAGAGGTAGTACAGTCCACCATCCCTCAGGATCTCAGGTCTGTAGCAAGACACCAGGTAATCCTTTCATCTTTCCATGTTTCCATCTTGCACTTTCGGCACTGTGGACAGCCTTATCCTCGGTCATATGTAGATTACTCTTACAATCAGTAATGAAGACTTGTTTTATTTTGTCTTCAGTTTTTACTTTGGGATTATAGAACATGTGCTGAATTCATAGTACAGCCTTTTGTAAAGTACCTGGACATTTTTTGGCGTTATGGGGGGACAGAGAATTTTGGGGTGCTTTGTGCTTTAGGAGACAACCAAAATTGCCAAACAAGTGCTCATTGGGAACCGTAGGAGCTCACATGATTAAGGTTCCAGATACACCAGGGAAAGAAATGAAGCAGCTACACATATGGTTTGGGGAAGATGGGTAATTTGAGGCAAAAGAGAGGGAGGTGGAGGTGAGGAGAGGTCCAGATGGGTAACAGTGTTTAAAGAAAAGGATGGAATACAGAAAGTCAAGCTACTGGAAAGGTTTACTGAGAAACTGAAGACAACCAGAGGAACAAAAGGTGTATGCTTTTCTGAGCAGAATTTTCACAGAATGTTGAGAAGAGGATGAGGTTTGTTGTGGGAGCACCATGGAAAATAGAAGACCCATGGATTTCACTTACAACGCGACTGCTGCCCTGACTGAAGGCCTGCTGCAAAAGCTGAACCCAGGAACTAGAGGAAATGGCAGCCTCCATCATGGGGTTGCTGTTGGACATCCTTAGGAAAAATAAAATTAAAATAAAGGGAAAAATATGGGACAAAAGCAGGGAGACAGAGATTTAAAAGCAGCAGCAGTGAAGGGACAAGGCAGTGTACTTTTGGAGTTACATGTGAATGTTGTCTCCTTTGCAGCAAGTGCCAGAACTGCTCAGCTTTGCTTCATGGTTCTCACACCTATTCTGCTCATGAGACAACACTTTAATATCACCAGATGTAACCCAGATGGTACATATTAATTTATATACGGATGCTGGAAAATACATATATACTTTGCATTTGAAGTCTTTTAAGTATGATTTTTATATTCATTTGAAAATTGTTCATTTTTATTTGAGCCATAAGGCAGCTAAAATACAGCTCGCAGGTGAATGAAAATTTGTCTATTCCACCCTGAATGATTCTAGGTTTCTGTGAGACTACTTTCAAAGGTGTGTGATCACTTCATTTCAGAAATGATTCTCAGTGGCTCAACAACGAGTTACTGTCCAACGTCCATTATTATGCTGAATGGAAATGTTGGGGAGATAAATTTAGAACATCTTTCATCTCATTTTCAATATTAACAACTGTTCCATATACTTGCCAGCAGACCCAAGTGTGTGACAAAGTAGAATGCCTTAATTTGAACATTTAATTATTTTTCTGAGTCAAACTTGATTTAATAAGTAATGATAATTGGAGTCAGACATGATCTTTAGATAGTCAAGAGTCTTTCACTCATCTGAGAGAGCAGGAAGTAGTGGTGGTGGCATTTGTCATAATAATCTATGCAATATCAGCACCAGTATTTCTCCAGTGTTTGGAATCACTGAGAAAAGGTGACGAAAAAAGAAGAAAATGTACAACTACAGGTAGAATATCAAAACAGTATTAAAGAACAAACTATTCTTCTTTATGGGTAGCTCCCAGTTCCTTCCATCCCTCCACTCCATTTCTTATTCTCTGTTTCTATCCCAAAGTGTACACCATTTCTGCAATTGTATTTTCTAGGCTCAAAACTGGACTCCTAAGTGCTGTGTTTCTGCCAGAGATGGACCTTTTGCCCCAGAGAACAACAAGGAAAAAGTAAGCACTTAAAAATATCAATAAGTAAATACATTCATTTTTAAAGCACTAACCCACAGAGTAGTCTGCTATTATTTCTGTTGTATTAAAGTGGTCATACAGAAATGAACATAAACCCAAAACATGAATTTTGTATCCTTAAGAACAGCTGGAAAAGGAATTTTCAGGTCATTCTTGTCAATCATTGCCACAGATATGCATTATTCCACTAGACTAGTGAAAACCATTTCCTGCAAAGACCACCTTTCCATCAGACAGCGAGGCTGGTGCAAGGGTGAAAGTATCAGTGTGTGTATCTGAAATGCTCCCCATGGGATGCTCACCTCACCTGCTCCCAAATGCTTCTCTCCTAAAGTTCCTCAAACCTCAGGCCTACTCCTTTCCCTTCCATCAGCCCATGCAAAGTGTCTTCACTCTGACCAGCTCCTCTCCCACAAGCATTCTGTGCTTACCAAGGGTGGTTGGTTCTCCTTTCACATCTACTAGGTGCAAATTTCCACTATTATTTGATTCAAACCCAGACACAATGAAAAGTATTCAAAACACATTAAGCTGTGCAAGTGGTTAGCGTGATTACATCAGAGTAAATAACAAAATGACAAATCATTCTTGCTACTTCAGGATGGAAACCACCACTAGTTCTACATCTTGGGCAGAAACTTCTCCTACAGGTATATTGTTCTATCATTACCTGATGCAAAGATATTATGCACCTTGGACAATTTGCTGTTCAGTGCTGTCAGAGAACAGCCACTGGATTAGATGAATTGTTTGTCTGATGAGATAGAACAACGCCTTTAACTCCATCCCATGGGCCACATAAGTAATCTCCTAATGAAATTATATTTAGCTACTTCTTATAAGTCACTGCTACTTCCAGTTGTTATTTTCTGAGTTCTTTCTGGTTTGTGGCATTTGGTATTTACAGCATTCTTTTGGTAATGCCAAACTCCAGCAGAGTATTTTAGGTATACTCATAAGGCACAGCCGTATCTGGAGAAAGTACCAAGAGACTCCCCAGCAGCAGACAATTAATGACTGTTAGGAGGACTGTAAGGTATCCTGCAGTAGCAATGGCACACATTTTACAGCAATCACTGCCCAGTGCTTTGGAAAAAATCTCTCTCCTGTTATGCTGCTGCCTGTTAAACATCTTGGCATTTATCTCACAGCAGAGACCATTCGCCTGTGCCAGGGTTCTGTTCCATTGACAATACCTCTTAATTGCCGTGTTGTTTAAATAAACAAGACAAGATAATTAAGCGATAATGACAAAGAAATAGGATATTAGTGATAATGGGTGGTAGATCCGTCTTCCACTCTAACTTCACTATCTAGAGCAGCCCAAACTCTCTGCCTGCATTAAATCTCACAGCAACCTTCTGAGTTTGGAAAGGGCCCTTTTATCCTTGCTGTTTGAATAATTCAATAAAAGTGAAAAGGTCTGGAGGAAGAATTCAAGACTGGGAAAATGAGAGGATCAGGTGATGCAAAGGTTTTGGGAAAGTAGGATGTACCTGTGGCACAGAGAAAAGCAGTTCTGCACGGAGAAAACCCAGCAGGAGGAGCTTCCTGTTTGCTGCTCCAGTGCTCCTGGCAGTCCAGTAGGGGCTGGCCCGAGCTCATCTGTTTCTGCTCCTGACCAAAGCTCTTCAGCCATGCAGTCTCCCCAGGGGTGGGCAGCAGGAATGCCTCCCTGCTGATGCCAGCTACCTGGGCTGCTGTTGCACATGCTCTGTCTCAGTGTCTCTGCTCACATTTCACCTTGCTATTCTTCCATACTGGGGGCTAATCAAAAAGGATGACTTTGAGCAATCCTTTAGGCAAGGATTAACCAAAGCAGAATTTTCAGCTATTTGGCTCTAGGAACAAAGCAATTTTCATACCCTTGGGACATTAATGGAATAGATTGGTGGTCTTTTCCATTCATTACCTTATTTCCTCAATTGGGGATAATAGATGAAGATACAAATCCTAAAAGATTTGATACGGAGAAGTCTGGAAGTATTTTTTGTGTCTGAGATTATTTTTTCTGACAGCCTGCTAAGAAGACAGGAAGACTGCAGATGGATGGATCTCATTTCTTTTCTGAGATTTTTGGTTTATTTTGGTACTTATTGGTGCGTACAGCTGATAGAGACCAGTTCTGCATATGATGATGCCATTGTACATTTCAAGGTATCAGAACAATCTGTTCTGGCAGAAACATGTAGCTGAGCAAAGAGTGGTAGTGAAAAGAAAGAGAAGTTCCTTTGAACTTCTTTGAAGATCCTGTTCTCTCTCCTGGCTTCCAGCTTGGCTGCACACTTTGCTTCAAAGACTAAAGCAGTATCATAACAGATTTGCTTCCAATTTTCTCAGTTCAAACATCTTTCCTGCTGGTTATTGATATTGATCTGACAAGCTCCATGAGGGGTTTTCAGAGCATTCTTAAAGCACTTGTGTTGACCTCAAACTGCTTAGGCTATTTGAATGTGAAAAAACACCATGTAGACCAAGGGCCTGCTTTTGTGTTTGTCCTAGAACAGATTACACCTTACCAAGAAAGTTTTAATACTGGGATTAAAAAGTGAATTTTTGAGACAGAGGTGCAATGTTTGCTCCACAGTCATGTCTGCCTATGCCACGAGCCAGGAGCTACGACAGACTTGAAAGACTGGCTATGCAGTCTTGTCTGTTAGATGTCTGTCTACTCAGACACTGAAAACACTAACAGAAATGTAGAGCAACCTTGCTGAATGCTGATTTCTTCAGCCATTGATTATTGCTTTAAGGTCAATCAAAGGAGGGGTTAATTTTGGAAATTAAGGAAATATGAGAAAGATTGCCTCTGCTGTAGCAGTAGATCTACCAAAATACAAACTCTCATCAACACTTTCCAGACGGCTTCTGGCAGCTGAGAGTGGTTTGTGTCAGGCTGGCCTGGAGCAGGTTGAAGAATGAATGCTAGCTTCAAAACAGTTTTACTCGAACTGAAGTACTTACATGATGCTACAAAGACGTTAGGAAATTCTGTAGGTATTTTGATCTTTGACTTTGATATTTTTGCTAGCCATTATCTTCACGGTTACAGGTCAGATATCTGGGTTGATGAATAGGTAGCTTTCATGAGGGCTGGGCTTGTGTTAGAGAGGCAAATTATACTGCAGCTCAGAAAAAAAATGAACTGTGGAATATTTCCATACAGCAGAGTAAGAAGCTGGTCTATTGACATTCAGGAATCGGACTAAATCAGTATCTGACTAAATAATTTTAGGTTCTCCATAAAAAATAATCAAAAATGAGCAAAGCTGTATTTCTTCCCATTATTTTTTTTCTACACAAAAGTTAATATTTTAAGAAATTGATGGCAGAACCATCAGGCAAACCTGAAACCTGCACCCTTAAGATCCTAGAGACACATGCTGCATGTTTAGATTGCTCTTTAAAGGATAATGATTAGGATACCTTTTCAGGCACTTTGATGAGACAAAATGAGGATACATGGTGCATGTATCACTGATGCATATATGACACATCTGTGTTTGCATGAGCTGAAAATAACAGGCAAAGAGCTTGTAAGAAAGGGTGTTACAGCACACTACCATGCTGCCCTTGATGGCATTGCTTTTGTGAAGAAGGCCCTGAGAGACAAATGCCCACTTCTGTGATTTTTTGGCAATAAGAATTGTATTTTTGTCATTTCATATTCATATATTTGATTCTGACTTGCATTTTGAACTTATTCACAGGCAAAGATATGGGTTCATTTTATTCATGGGAATAGGAACTTACTATGTTCTTATCCCTCAAAAAATCTCCTGAAATAATAGAGTCACTGGGTTTTAAAATAGATGTTGAGCACTTCATGAGCTAAATATGCCACTATTAGAAAGAAACAAAAAAAAGACAAATAAAATGGAAGCTTATTTGCATCTGATTTTCATTATCCTATGAGCATTGGTTTCATTTTTATTTCATTCCTCTTAATACTATTCAGATTGCAGACTGCAACCTTGCTGCAAATTTACAGCTGAGTTTCATTGTTCATTTAATCATCTCAGGTGTTACTGAAATACGGAACACTGGTGCTTGAAAGATTTCCCCTGAGGTTCATGGGAGCTGCCTGTATCCTGAGGCTGGAGGAGGGGGCCTACAGATATGTTCTGGCAGTTGCTGCTCTGAATTTTGATGATTATCTGTTGAAAAATTGCATGGGCTATCCTGTGTCGAGACAATCATTGCTGTCTCCTCCTTTTAGTCAGCAATTTGTCTTCAAGCTTACTACTTAGGTTATGCCTTTTTCTCCTCCATCCCTAACCCCTTCCTTCGGCTTAAATATTTGCAATAACTCACATTTCCCTCTCCCTCATTCCTCTTGTAGGCAGGAACAAACACAGTGTCAGCACTGTGCAGATGTGTTTTAACCCAGCAGAATATTTTGGTGAGTTTGATGGTGAGTTATGAAACCTTTGTGGTTAGCTCACAACACAAGGGGATTCTTTGATAAACACAAGTAGCTGGAGTTTACCATGAAGGTATCTTTGTCAGGGAATGTTTTTCTTTCTGTTTCCTGCAGCTTTGTTTTCTCTGGTTCAGAGAGTCAAAAAGTTAACAGTCTTGGGCAATGGGCAATACTATCCATGATTTGAAATTCTCCTTTAACTAATACTTTATATTGTTTGCTTAAAATCTACTGTGTCTGCAAGCAACCCCTCCTATAAAATTATTTACCATTGAATATTTGCTGAAAGCAAACACAAAAAGCATTATCAGGTTCTAAATTAATATGTTTAAAAATTTAAACAACTGAGAGTTAAAAATATTTTGAAATCTTTGTTTAGATGCAGTCTGTTTCTACTGACATAAGCTTACAAGAATCTTGTGGCTGGGAGCTCTGATGTTTCCTTTTGAATTTTTCAAATCAAGTTTTGTTCCTGATTTTTGGACAGACGAAATTGTGATGGCATCATAATGAACAAATGAATGAATACATAAAAATGTAAAAATTTCCCCTTGGGCAACAAATTTGCTCATATTAATGCTGGAAGAGAGGGTTAAGTGCTATGTGACAGAAACTGTATTAGCTGTTGCAAAAGGAGCTACTCATTTTGATCAACAGCAAAACGTTTGCCTTCGAATCTCCAGTCCCAGCTGGAGCAGCAACCTTTCCCCTATAATTAATTTTTGTGTGCTGTAGTCCATTAGAGAAGAGAGTGACAGCCTCTGGACACAGATCACTGTCTTAGGTATGGCCCAAAGGAGCATTATGGTCTTAATTAAAGGTGGCTCAATATGTCAGCCATTGCAATAGTTTGAGCATTTTTGATACTGCGTCAGTATCTAACCACCTTAAAAGAATTCTGGTAGCAAGCAAACTAAGTAATTTAAAGGCAGCTCATGTTCTCAGTAAGTTTTGCAGGACTGCTATTGGGAATACTTGATAATTTATGAAGGCTTACACCACCAAATTAATTACATTTTCCTGATGCCACATGTCTTTTTCTTACAAGCTAGCTCTGAATTATAAGTAACAATATTGTCCTTGTTCATTCCTTCAGTGCAGGAGACAGCTTACTAATAACACCAGTAGAATTCAGTTGCTGTATTTTAGAAGTGCTATTTATTAAGCACTGCTACAGTTAAGGTGGTATTTGCTTCTCTTATATTAACCCTGATTTCTGCTGCATATATTACTGCATCTCAGTTCTGAGCCTTTGGCATGGGTTTGATTTGGGAGCATTTTTTACAGTTTAGAAAAATTAAGTTCTGAGGAAATGACCAATGCAGAGACTTGCATTGCAGGGATGTGCAGGAGGTACAGCGCCAGGCACTCTACTGTTTTATGTGGAAATGAGGTTATTCTTCAAGACACTGTTCTGACAAACAAAATAACCTTGGTGTCCTTACAATAGGCAACTCATTATCAGTGGGTTTCTTCTGAGGTCCTGCAGTCTTGAATCATGCTTGGGTTTTGAAAAGCAGATAGTTCTTGGAAAGTCTGACAAACTCGCTTGATGTGGTTGGCTTAGAAAAAAATGAATGTTTTTCAATTTTTCTTTAAATTAAAATAAAATAAATTTGAATAGGTGGTATATGAATATAACTAACCCCTTAACTTCAATCAGCAAGGAGAGAAATAAATGGACCGTCAATTTTCTTTGATAAGATTTTAGAATATTGAAACTTTTTTTTGTGCCTCTTCCATTTTTTTTTTATTTGTATCAAGATGGTAGAAGAGCATCTAGGGCTGCTTTTGGAATAATTTCAAGTCAGTGATTTCTACAATGAAATTATTTTTTTCCATGATTTGCTATTACTTGAAATAAGAATTAGATTGGAGATGAAATTCCAAGAGGAGAATTTTTCACAGGAAGTCTCATTTTTCTGCAGTGCCTTTAAATACTGAAGTTTGATCTGTGAAAGGAGCATGCTGTTGTGAAGTTTCATCAGACTCTGAGTGGGATTGGGGTGAAAAGACCCTCTTTCACCTCAGTTATTGGAAAATGCAACTGAGAAAAAAACCCAGCAGTATGTATAGATGTGCCCTTTTTGGAACATTATGGAGGATCTTGCATCCTCTTCTTAGAAGGGAGTGAAAATGTTATTGGACAATGACACTACAGTACCAGTGCAGGAGGAAAAACTTTGGAGCTTACAGTTCTCCAGCACTTAGGCTTAACACTTTTCCCAGTGAAGTCTTCTGCTCCAGTATTTTCCTTTCTGATTATGGAGCCACACTTTATTTTTCAGCCGTATCAGTCACACGAGCATTAATGGTCAGCTTCCAAACATTACTGATTCTACGGAGAAGACCATGCTGAACTAACGGTGAATTATGTTTTCTGCTGCATTTAGTCTTCAGCTCTGAATAATGTTTGGTCATCTTCACATTATGCTAAGTACAATGGATGTTGAAGGCCTTCCAGGTAGCGACATCTGGTTTTGCTGCTTTACAGTACAAAAATTGCCTCAAGGAACTAAGCCTCAAGTAGTTCAGCATCTGTTTCAGGTTGTTTCAAGAGATGGTATACTCCTTGTAAGCTTGCCCATGAAGAATTCTTACATGAGCTTTGATAGCAGAAACATTTTTCTGCTTTTTCTGCAGCATGCAGTTAGAAGTTTACTTTTATAATAAGTATTTGTTTGTGCTCTAAAATTTAAATCTATCTGGAAGTGGCTGGTGACAACTTGTGTTAATTGAGCATCAGAAATATTATAAATACTTGCAAGGGCAAAGGTATATTAAACAGCCCTTTACATAGTCAAGACTTTTTAACTGTAATAGTACTGATCATGTTTTGTCCTCATCTCTGCTCAAAAATAGAGGAAATCCAGGTCTTTGTCAGGCCATTTAGAAGTTTGCCACCTATTTTCACCCTCTGTCTTCTAATAGCACTAATATCCTTTAATTTCTCTTTACTCAGAGTAAAATTCTCTGTAACAGTTGCACAGCAGGCAATAAATCAAACCTTCTTAGAAGACATCTCAAAAATGAGACTCTCCATATTTCACTCTGTCTTGAACCAATGCCTCCTGAATTTACAGAGTTTGCATACTCCAGACTGATTTATTTTGAACAAGACGTGAAATCTAACAAATTGCAAAGAACACCAGTTAAATGGTATTGTAACTTTTAGTGTACAAATATAAATTGTCAACTAATGGCTGCCCTGGGTCAGGCTGTATTAACTGGGAACCACAAGATGGTGCTTCCATAACTGACCTGTTTAATCCAGCTAGGCTCAGCAAACAAGAAAACACTTTGCCTTCCTCTCCTAAATAGGCAACAAGAAATGACTCAACATGAATCACTCACTCTGTTTTCCCCAACACAATTACAACCATGTGCTATTTGTTTTCAAAGTGTCAGGATGACACTTTGTCAGGATGAGCTACATCCTCTCATTGTCTCTCCTTCAGTACCTCCAGTGGCTGGGCAACTTTACCTACTGGGAGATTCTTTATAAGATATAGTTATATTCCAAGCAATTGTCTGACACAGAAAGTGCTTAGGAGGAAATAATGTGAGATCCCTGATGATGGCATGTCTAGACTTGACACTGCAGCCAGACCTGTGCGTATCACAGAAGCTGTTGCCCTAACTTTAATAGGTGAAACCTCCCACACTTGTACTCATTTGAAAGGGAAGGCCAGAATGGCTGGGTATTTGCCAGCCACATCAGGATGTGAATAATTCTCTCAGCTCTGTACATAGTCATTGTAGTCCTCCTTAGAGCCACATAATATTTGGAGTCCAGAGCTGATCCCTAAGAAAACAAACAGTCACAGACACTGTATCAAATGTCTCCACGGATTATCACACAGGTCTTCTGCTGAATCTTGCTGGGAAGCCTAGATGGTAATTACCTTTACCTCCCCTGCTGCTGAGTTTCTGTTCCTCCAGCTGCCCCTGTCCCATGGATGCAAAAATGAGTATGTGCTGGTCTACATGAGCAAAAGACTGCTGTGCTGATTTAAATATCCCCCTTTTACCCCCCATGCCAGTTCTTTTCTGCCAGGGCTGCTGTGGGACAGTGGGAGGGAGCACGTGCCTGAGCCTCAGGGCCATGGCTCCTGTGGGTGGCACTCTGAAATGCCCAGCAAACACGACTACACTATGGCTGAGGGTGGTGCTTGGGGGTGTTCATTGGCACACACTTCTGCCATCTCTGCTGTGGGGTGATAACTGCTGGTAGATGACTGTGAGCATCTAGAGGCTTGAAAATGTCCCAGAATATTCTCCTTGGGTTTTTTGTCAGTCTTTGCATTGTGCCACCCTCATTAGTTTCCTGTATTGCTTGTCCTAGTCCAAGTGAAACTGCTGAATGAAAGGGATGTCTTCTGTGGTAAAAATAACATTAATCTCTGTTGGATTATGATTTCATTTATCTACCTATTATCAAAAGAAAAAAAGGAAGACATGAAAAAGGTATGTGTAGGATCACCTTAGACTCATAATAGAGTCATAATAAGATTGTAGTTGTTGTTACAGTTAATTACTTGATAAATAGCCTGTTGGCTGCAATGAAAGAGTGGCTTAGAATAAACTGTTCCAAGAAATAGCATTGATATGTCCATATCAACCTTGAAGGAATCAGGAGGGATGCATAAGAGTCAAATCTTTTCCTGGAACTAATATACAGTTGCTTTGAGCATGCACCCGCACATGCACGATAGTGTACAATCCTTATTTATTGCATTTTCACTGAGGATACTTCTAAAATATTATGAGAGACAGATCTGAAAATATATGATTTATCTGGAAGCAGAATGTATTTGATGTGTTATGTAGTTTGGGTTTAAGTGAAGATGTTCCTGTTTTCACACACCAAAGACTGGTATTGATTTGATGCATTTACAGAATAAGCTTCTTCACAGCTGTTTAAACTGGGCCCTCTACAAGCTTCCATGAATATTTAGATTTATGTTGCCTTTCTCATCACATCAGTGCTATTAGGAGGGTTTGTTATACTCAGGGAAGTGGCTTGGTTTTGCTAGGTCTGCATGAATTGTGTTTTAGGAGAACCCCTTTGAGTGGGAACAATCTCTTTTAAAGTGTCATGTGTGATCTGAGTCTTAGAGAGTTGCTGGAATGGACATGGAGATATTAAGCAGTTTGGTAATGCCTTTGTGATAAAACAGAAGGCAGCATTTTGGCCTTCTAAATTCTGAGCTTGCTTTTCAAGTTCTATTGGCGTGTCATAGTTTACTAGTGGCCACCCCATATACAGAATACTTCTCACATGGTTTGCACAGAATTTTAAGGAGAAAGAATGAGGATTTCATCAAGCCTGTTGTGTGGTCAAAAAATGTACTTCATTACCTTTAAACTCTGTACTAAAGTTGAGTTGACCATGCACAAGTAGCTGATTGTTCCAAAGCTTTTTAAAACTCCTTGCTGAAAGAAAAAGCTGCCAGTCCATTTGTTGTGTTCTTTAGCTGTATTACTTCTTTATGCTCTTTTCTGTAACAACTTTTCTTCACGGTTTATTTTCAGTTTATCTAGAAGACCACTGACAATGTGCAGCACAAATAATTCAAGTCCCTTTGTAATTCTACCACGTCTGTCATCAGCAGGAAAGAAGTGTTTGAGAAAAAAGGTGAAAGTCAGCACCAGTGTTTTTTCCTCATAAGACTCCAACATGAGAAGCTCAGAGCACAGTAGCTTTGCTGAGAACTGCCTGAGAGACTTTATGCAGATTTGTCCTTTATTAATATTTCTGGTTTCTGCTCTGTGGGCAGTTATGAAGGGGTCAGTGATCTCCCCCTCATCAGACAGGGAATGGACCTCTTGGGTTCAGGATGAGCAATTGGGTTTTTCTCCTTGAAGAGATGGGTGAAGAGGAGAGAAAGTCAGATCTGGTCCTGCAGGTTAATCTGTGGGGTAGTCCAGTGGCAAAAACGCAGAAGTGTCACAGTCTCACAGCACTGCTCTTGGAGCCATAGGAGCCCACTCTGTTCTGAGTTTACAGCCTGCTGATGTGCCTCAGTATCTTCTCTACTGCAGCACCATCACTCAGAATATTTGAATTTGTATTTCTTCAGTGTGACCCCTTCATAAAGTAATAATCTGTGCTTTCAAATGTCCAGTCATACAGCTGAATGCTCTGACAGAGCCAGCATCTTTTGGTTGGAGGTAAAGAACGTGGCATTTGGGCATTCTCATGGGATGGTGACCAGGTTATCCCGTGCTTGGCACCGCAGTGCAACGTGAGGCTGTTGGGTTGGTGAAGAAGTGCCTGTGCTCGGTGACCTTTCCTACCCTTCTGCGTCCTTCTCTGCCATGCTTTTTCTGCCCCTCTGCCAGGCATCACGCATGTGCCGGAATAAGCAGATGGGAAGAGGAAGATCCCCTGACAGCAAGGTCCTGGGTGTGCTGGGGAAAATCCACCTCCAGCCTTAACCATTGATGAAAAGCATGGTCGTTTCAGAATTACTCCTTATGCATTGATTTCTGATGGATTCAGCACCACAGAAATCCTCTGTTCTGAGTCTCACACCTTTGCATCTCCTCTGCATTTGGACAGAGAAGAACTTTTCTTTCTCTTGCTGGCTAGAGGAGGTGAGGTCAGAAGGAGAAAGAGCTTGGGTGGCCGAGTCACAGGTGGCAAAAGAGCTGGGGAGGGTCTCCAGATGGCTGATGTAAGGGTTCATAAAGTGATGAGGACCCAACCCGTAATGTTCCTTTAAACCTAATGTTTGTGTGTTACCAAGCCATCGTATAAAACTATATAAACATTTTCACATGTTGAACTACAGATTAACTGTGGAGCTAATGATGATAATTAAAACCACAAACACAACATACTGTGAAAAATTCCACGTGCACATTTAAGTTCTAGTCTTACAGTCAGGGAAAGGCATTACTAACTTTCTCTTGAAAGTTGTTCTTTGTATTCAGCAAATCTTAGGCGAAACTGAAGGTCTTGCAGGATAGAACGTCGCTATTTGTAGAATTTGGAGAAGGTATTTTATTATTTCTGGAGGTATTGTTTAGGTCAGGATGTTTTAAAAAATACTTTTCAAAGTGAAAGAAACTGACATAGGAGTTTGGCATGATCTGTATGTAGTATTTCATATCAAATGCTTAGACATGAGACTTTAATTCTTGATTATTTCAAGCCATTAAGAGCAGTGTAAATCTGCAGGGGTGGGGAAAAAATGAGATTTCAAAAGCATGTCTTATTTCGGGCTTGTAAGCTTTTATTTAATTCTTGCAACAGCAAGAAAAATGTTTCTGAAAGTTGCTTTAACTATCTTCCTTTGGGGATGGTTTGTCATGTTTGTTTCCTGTGCCACAAACTTTTCTGTGCAACACTGAGTCTACAGCTGGCTGTCAGAGCTGAGTGAGCCAGGAGGTTTACTTGGGCTACTGCTGTTCCATGATGAAACACCAATTACTCTGAAATGTAATAGCCACATCAGCAGCTGAAGAACATAAAACTGGACTATGAGTAATTACTTTTGTATGTGTATTTTTCATTTTTTTAACAAGTCTCATAAATTTTTAAAAGTTTGAGATGTGTTTTTGAATGTTGGTGGTAAGTGAGAGTAGAAATGAGGCAAGCAGCAGTATCCTCTCCAAAGTAGTTGAGAGACCAAGGCACAGAGGTCATGACTCCTACCAGCAGAATCGAGACGGGACAGTAACTGCCTGATGTAGGTAAAAATACAACCTGGTTTGCTCAAACTGTAACTCAAAATGAGTCTTTTGACTTCTCCAGCCTCATCAAACTGCTTGTATTCTAATGTGATCCTGAGCTGATCTTATCTATTTCACTGATATTTGTATTTCTAATTTTGGGCCTAATTCCCCACCAAAGTTATGCCTGGTCAGTGCAAAATGGCACTGCAGGAGAAAGACTGAGACCAGCTTTGAGCAAGCAGGAGAATCTCCATTGCCCAGCACTGCATTGTGTTGTCAAAATTGTTGACAACATTGGGGATGCCATAATATAGGCACAGTGTGGATGGGGCTAGTTCAGGGATCTTTTCATCAAGCAGTAGAGATGTACCTAAACTACAGCAGTAGCAGCCCAAACAACAGTAGCAAAAGTTTAATGACACAGGGAAACTAGTAAAGATACCAGAGTTGGTGGGGTTTTTTCAACAATCAGATGTGTTCAAAATTAGAAATATTGAATAAATAAAAAAGAAAGAGAGAATGATTTAAAGTGTCATAGGTCATGTTTAAGACTGAAACAGAGAAACTGGGGTATTTCAAGAGGCAAATTCTTAAATATTTCTGTTGGTTTTAAAAAATGAGCCCTTTATCTGCTATAAAATATTTTGTCCAAATTGTTGATCTTATTTTTAAATTTTGTTTTATGCAGTGTTTTCTCTTCCATTGAGTTTCTGAAAATTTTCATTATTTTTTTATTTTAGGTTCTCCATAAAAAATCATCAAAAATGAGCAAAGCCATATTTCTTCCCATTATTTTTTTTTCACACAAAAGTTAATATTTTAAGAAATTGACAACAGCTTTTGTGAATTAATTACACTTCAGGAGAAAAAAAAACCAAACCCTTGCACACAAAAAAAGAAGTGATACTTCCGTAAAAAAAAGATGTGATGTTAAATTCTGAGCAGCTGCAATCCAAAACAACACCTTGAAGAGTGTTGAGAAATTATAGCTACAGAGTCAGCAAAACACAGGTGTAAAAGGCTCCCTCTATGAAGCACAACTAACTGTGATGTTTGCTGTGTATTTGCATTTATTGAGATGTTGTCTTGGGAAGCCTTGCTGGCAATCTTCACTGGGAGCCCGAATTCAGACTGAGAGAAAGATCACACTGGGCTGTTCAGCTTGAACCTTGCACTAAGCCTGCCCTGACACATACCATTATTATTACTATTACTTTTTTAGGTCTGGATTGTGGGGTTTTTTTTTGCTCTGCATTAATGCAACTAAGATTATAACAGCAGCATATGCACAACAAAGCTGCTAACCAAGGAAATATCAGGCTTACAGCACTTCTTTGCACCACAGTTGCTTATCAATGAAGCGTGTATATAGCCTAATTAACATAACTGGTATGACTATAATTATGCTATCATTTTGTTTACTTTAGCACATTCTGTTGAGGTATATGGGTAGCAATATTTGTTATTGAAATATTCCCCCTTGCTACACTCAGGCTGTTTAATTATCCTGTTAGTCTATTTTATTTATGGTGTGATTTAGTTGCTTAAAAGTGAGGAAAGTGTCAAAGTCCACAAACTCTTGGCTTACACAGTCTTCTCTACTTTGGATCTTGGACACAATCTGATAAAGCTTTGAGTAGTTCTCACTCATGCAAGTAAGACAGTCCTGTTATAATTAATGTCAGTATTGTCTTTGGGGGATAAGGCTTTGGAGGATAGAAGACTAAAAATAAAAGTAATTGAGAACATGCACAGCTAAAAGCCTTTCAGGCTCCCATTTGAGAAAGTGCAACGCAAGTGAAGCTGTTAGTTTGGGATAGCACTGCCAGACAAAGACAATGGAGAAAAATTGTATAAAGCATTTATTTTGCCCTGGCTTAGACTGCCCTACTGAAATGAAGTTGTATCCATTTTTGATAATAATGTCACTCCCAGAAATGTTTCCAGTGAAGGTTCCTAGTGCAGCAGGATGATGCTTGCTTCAGCTTTTGTATAGTCTGTGTGGACATCTGTATCTTCCTGGCTTCAGCAGCGGTGTCACCAGTGCTGTAGTGTGACTGCAGCTCAGGAGGAGCAACCACAGCACGTTCTTATCCCTCATGCCCTTGTCTAGGGCAGAAGGAGAAGGGAAGGGCCCATAGGACATCAATCCTTGCTGACAGGCATTTCTGGAGGTCTGGAACTGTAAAAATCCTTGTGATGCTGTTGCCTTGAACTTCTCTCAACCTCATGCACCCACAGCACAGGCGCACAAAGCCCTTCACTGGCTCTCCCTGACAGAATGGTGCACAACCAGCTCAACCAGCAAAGACCTGGATCATCAGCTCCCTTGCATTTCACCAGGGTTAATGCCTCCCGCTTTCTGATGGTGTGCAGAACATTAATAACATTTGTTTGGACAGATATATGATTTCCATAATTAGGAATGTCAAGAGCGTATTTTAAGGTAAGGGTGTATAAATTAACACATATATACTGAGTGTGTTGGAAGTTTAACACACCTTTAGGTGTAGTCCAGGGCCTTTCTTCACATTAAAGGAATCACAAAGGTTCTCTCAGGTCTCTTGCTGAGTTTGCTGGTTAGCTGGAAATCTCTTTTTTTTGTGCTTTTGATGGAACCAAACAGTTAATGGTAGTGTTTTTATTGGGAGAGTACCTATTATGTGCAACTGTCATACTAACAGAGTCACTTCTAGTTGGGAACAACTTTACTTCTCAAGTTGACACATACCACAGATGAAGTGCCTTCAGCATGTGGCAAGTCAGAGGTGCCCAAATCTTCCCAGGGATCTTCTGATGAAAACCGGATGGTCTGAAATCTTTCCTCCCCTCTCCCTACCAGCCCACTTACACAAAGACAATAAAGATGTCTAATTTAAATGCACCAAGTATAAAACCATGGAGGGAATTGACAGTAATTTTTTTCCTGAAAATTGCAGTCACATCACAGTCAAAAGAAGAGGAATAAATGAAGAAGCAGCACATTCCAAGACCACTGTTAAAGAAGTCTCACAGTGGCTTTGCTGTCCCTCCATGTTTCTTTACCATTCTTGATCAGGAACCATATATAAATAAATATAGCTTACATGCAAGATCTCTCTTAGGGTTATATCAGCTATTCCTAATAAAAGCTCAATATGTGGAACTTAATCATCTACCAGATGTTTTTATTTACCAATTCTTTTTTTTTTTTTTAATTTAAAATTGCTTGTAGGGCTTTCTAATCACTTGGGTTTGATTTAAATGAGTAGACTCAAATTCATCTCTGAAAATACATTGTTAAAGTGATGCAGTTTTACATAAGAGATGAATTTTATCCACATGTCATATGTTTTCAAATAAAAAAAGTCTGTTACTGGAACACAAGCACATATACACTCTCTCTAACTGCTGGCCATCACCATGAAATGAAGAATCAGGGACTTAACCTTTGGACAAAAATATACACATGACTCTTTCCATCTCACTGCCATCCCAAGGACTTTAGCATTGAAATGACAGCTGATTCCTTCTCCTCTTATACAGCCACAAAGGCAGAGAGACGACTGAGGCTTGGAGACAAATATCTCAATGTCCACTGCAAGTGAAGCTTGTGCCTTTAGAACAGCAGGATTGAACCATTATGGCAAGTTGCAAGACTAGTCATGATTTTTATTCATCTTCTGCTCTCATCCTCTGATATGCTTGTGACATTTTCTCTCTCATTGCAGCCCATTAGCTGATAATAGGGCACGCACAAGTGTTTCGTGGGCTGTAAAGAGAAGAGACCAAATGTTGTGACATGCTTGCCAATGACCACGGCTGTACTTGCTGATCCTTGTCTTCCACTTCCTTGCTCCTGTTTCAGATGCTACATATGCAAATGTCCTTCTACTGCTTGTTAAATTGTCCTTGAAGTCTAACCTTTTCTATTTCCAGCTTGTCTTCTCTTAAGTACACTGTCAATCATGTTAAGGCTTTCTAGATGTGTGATGGTTTAGTTGGTTTTATACAAAAAGACATTGGTTTGCTTTGCTAAAAACATATGCTTTAATTTCCCATTGTGATTTCTTAAATTCAGAATGCAGAAGAGGGATCCTTCCAGTTTAAACAGCTTCCTAGTATTTTGCAGTGGTGTTCTGGGAACACAGCCTCACAGTGCCTGGACACAGGGCCCTGCTGCCTCAGAGAGGTGATGTGAGACCCTTGCTCCTCGAACGAAGAGAGCCTTTCTGGGGCTCCCAGCAATACCATGCTGTGAATCATTTTATCATCGCTGCTGTCGTCTGGGGAAGCAAACAGGATTTTACCCTTTATTTTAATGGTGTTTGTACTTGCTGCTTGAACTCTTGCCCTCCCTATCCGTGTTCCTACCATAAACACTGCTTCTGCTCCTCTTCCATTCCCATGCAGTCTGCTTTGCCTTTGCCCTTTCTTCTCCTCTTGTACAGCTTGTGTTTCCCTTGTACTGGGTTATCTCAACAGTTTGCATTAAAGTCCTGTATTAAATGACATGGCATTTGTGCAGCTGCACACCCCACTCAGCTTTACTCCATGTCTTCTTTATTTATTCTAGGTGCAGGTGACAGCAGCACAGGCTGGAGTCACCAGCTGGTGCTGTCAGGAAGAGCAATAAGTAAAGTTTTACTTCATCAAGCCTAAACTCCCATGGTCACCAACACCTTGTTTGTATGAGCAGCCTTAGCATGGTGAGATCTACTGCTATATGCAACTGGGAAGCAAGTAACATCTTCCTTCAAAGAAGGGTATTTTTGGAAAGAACCAGAATGAGCGAGGGATGAAAACCACGTTAAAGGGAGTACACCCTTTGTGCGGCTGACCATGCACATGTTTTTTGTGAGGATCCCAAAGTCCTGTCCACTGCTGTGGTCACAGAGAGGTGCCTGCAGCAGGCAAGGCAAGCAAGGAGAATAACTGCAGATAACCAAAATCATTGCAAGAACAACCCCTGCCTGACACGCTTTACAGCACAGCACTGAGAGTCTTGAATAAAGAGCCTCAAGGTATCTAATGGCCACAAGTGGCAGAGGTATATGGGGTACTTACATGCACACTTACCAAACATTGCTCTTCTAATGTTGACCACTGCAGTGGTGGAAGTATTCCTTCATGTGCAATGCCTGCCTCAAACCACTGCCTTTACCAAGGACAGCTGCTCTGCCAAATGCTTCTTTTCTTACCTTAGTCATTTCCCAGCAGACAGGAGACTAATCCTTTTCTCAGACCAAAATGTCTCTTATAATCCCAAATTGAGACGCACCATGAAAATATTGCATTTTTATTCAAACCAGCCATTGTTTAATTGTGTTGCTTTTATCAGCAAATTGCTTTCTTTTTAAAATTCCCTCATGTGACTAGTCACGTTGTAATGCATTACTTCAGGCTGTATCTTTCATGTTGCATTAGAATAAGTCAGGCTTAACATGATTTGATGCTTGCAACCTGTTTCAAACATGGCATGTGAAAGATTTGAAAGAGATGTATCTTTCAGGGGAAACAAAGAGTTTATAGATTTCTTTTTTTCTTTCATTTGTATTTTTCTCCCTTTTTAGTTTCAAATGGAAGTTAAATATTGGGACTGTTAAAGAATGAATTAGTCAATGCATCTCTTTTTCCTACTCGTAAAAATTCTTTGAACTTTCAATTGTTTGTTTGATTTCTGCTTTATATGTCCCAACCTACTGAGAGAAAATCTACCTAGTGACTGTTAGGAAAAATTCTTCTAGCAAAGGAGGAATTAGATTGGAGAAAAAATGGTTATACATTCTCTAATGGGTGCTGATAACAGAAGAAACAATTTTACTTTTGAAAGATGAAGGTTTATGTGACTAAATCCCACCTGATCCCACCTGATCAACCTCTTGTGTTCTAAGATATTTTTAATTCTCTAATTCAAAGGTGAATACAGCAACTCTATCGCATAAATGGACATACTCGTCTAACAACAACACTGAGGAAAACCAAAATAAAAATAACCTGAGTTGTTAGAATAGCTTCAAATAATTTAATTTATCATGTTTAGGGCAATAAATTTACACTTAAACATAGAAAAAAATGCATGTTTTTCCTTGAAAAGTACAAAAGGAATGTTGTAACATCTGAGGTTTTGGGGGTTTTTTCCTCCTAGAAAACTGTTTACTCAAGAAATGTTTCTCTGAGATATTTCTGATCACAAGGTGGTTTCTCCTGATACAAGTAACAGTATAAGTATGTTGGTGCTTGGAGTCTGCCTGAAGAGTTTTCTGCTTTCTTAGCTGCTGGTGTTTTTTCTCTGAGACTATTCAGAGACTATATAGTCTATAGACTGTATATATTTTTACTTCAGTCTATATGTATAATCTATATCTATAGTCTGTGTATGTACATATACAGAGACTGTATATTAGACTACAGACCACAGAGACTACATATTCAGACTCTATATAGTCTATGAGTCTATAGTTAAGTATGAACACAAGCAGGTTCATGATTCACACTGGGCTAGACACTGGTGTTTCTCTTCCTTCTGAACCATCCCTTTTTGCTCTTTGAGATCACAGCAATTTCAGTGGGATGACTTGGACAAAGAACTCAGTTTGTTATACCCATAGGTAACACATTCTGGTTTTATGGACTTTTTCAGTGTAAGGATCTTTATTTTAGCTGCATATTTAATCTTGTATAGATGCTAAAATAACTGCAGCAACCTAATTTTCCATCATTTCAGGTGTTAGAATTACAACTTTAGAAGGCATGCTCTGGACCAGCCAAAAAGCAGAGTCCTAATGCAGGAGCCACAAGGTAATATCATATAATTCCTGTGTACAAAATCAGAATTCTTGACCAAAATGGTCTTTTCTGGTGTCAAAACCTATTAAACTCTGTCTACTCCCTCGAGGACAGAGGCTCTGCAGAGAGACCTTAACAAATTAGGAATGGGCAATCCACTGTATGAAGATTAAGAAGGGCAAGTGCCAGATTCTGTACCTGGGATGGGGCAATCTTGGATGTACAGATTGAGGGATGAGAGGCTGGAGAGCAGCACCACAGAAAGGGACCTGGGAGTCCTGGTTGATGGCCAGCTGAAAATGAGTCAGCAGTGCCCCGGCAGCCAGGAGGGCCAACCC
The DNA here is from genome assembly GCA_013397815.1 of Aleadryas rufinucha. NCBI lineage: Eukaryota > Metazoa > Chordata > Aves > Passeriformes > Aleadryas > Aleadryas rufinucha. The sequence goes on from VZTH01002895.1 coordinate 237,236, forward strand.
TGTCCTGGGGGCATCAGGCACAGCATCGCCAGCCGGGCAAGGGAGGGGATTGTCCCGCTCTGCTCTGCACTGGGGCGGCCTCACCTCGAGTATTGTATTGTTGCGGTTTGACCGCCTGTTAAGCCCCTGAAGTCTTGCAAGGGACGCAATCCTCTGAGCGTCCCGGGATTCCTCGGGGAGGCAACCCGGACACCGCACGTGGGTGACTCACGCTTAGGTGAAGTTGCTCCTGCAAGTAATCCGCAAGGCAGACGGCGAGAAGCAAAGAGAGGCGAGAGGGGCTTCCTCCAAGATCTCCTTTATTAGGGGTGTAGGAACGGGGATCCGGGTGGGAGAGCAGCGGAGGAAGAACTCCGAAGCTCCCAGGGTGTGCAGGACCTTATAAGGGAAGGGAAAACTGGGAGGAGTTG
>VZTH01002895.1:238177-333177 GCA_013397815.1 Aleadryas rufinucha
ATGTGATCCCATATCCATGGGAGAGGTGTTTTCCCGGTAACAGCTTTATTTCCCGGGCAGGAAGGCTATTGTACTGGGGCTGATACAGTTTTGGAAAACCACGGATTGTAAAGGAAACCATCTTTTCTCCTTACTTGATAGAAAGATTCTTAGAATTGTGAATACTGACTTAGGAATTATGTGATGTTATCCTTTGTGCTGATTTAGGGAAGAAGAAAGGAGGAGGGGGGTGTGAGTGAAAAGAGGGATTTTGCTTTGATTTTCTTATTATTTTCTTTTCTCTTTTAATTCTGTTAATAAACTTTTCATTTTCTTGATAAGTTTGAGCCTGTTTTGCATTCCTCCAAATCTCCTATCTCACAAAAGATACAGAGGTGAACTAAAACCACTACAAGAGCCTTGAGGGAAAGCCATATGAGGAGCAGCTGCGGTGACTTGGTTTGCTCAGCATGGAGGAGGCTGAGGGGGAACCTCATTGCAGTCCTCAACATCCTCACAAGGGGAAGTGTAGTGATAGGTACTGATCTCTTCACTCTCATGACCAGTGACAGGACTCAAGGAAACAGCATGTAGCTGAGTCAGGGGAGGTTTATGTTAAACATCAGGAAAAGTTCTATTTCTGGAACTGCTTCCATTTCTGGTTTCCTATAACACAGCTGTTGGAAATGACAAGAGAGCAACCTCAATACAAGGGTCAGCACCCAGTATTGCTTTGTAAACCAAAGCGTGTATTTTTGCTTAGACTCCCTGAAGTTGCCCAAATGGCATGTCAAACCAAGAAGTGATGTTATGAGCAGAGGATGTGGTCTGTATCTCATGGGGTTGGTTGTAAATGATTTGGGATAATTTAGATGATACCAATAAAAGTATTTTTGTTTCCAAAATGGAAATATTTTCCACATTCTGTTTCACAAAAACTAAGCACTTAGTGAGTTTTTCACTTGCCTAGGAAGTGGTGGTGGTAGAGGTAATGGTGTTTTCTAACTTACCACTACTGATTCACCTGCATTTAAACAGAAAACAAAGATAAATGTAATATTCTTTGCATTACCATGGGGTTAGCCACTCTAGTTTCTAAATGAGAATTTCACAAGCTGGCAGGATATTGAGTTTCACTGCCAACTATTTGATTTAGTGATATAATTTGAGGAATACTGGCTAGCATAACCCATGGATGTGCAAGTAGACAGTATGTCAAGAACCTCTGAAATGGATGCTGCATTGTTACCATGTGCACTGGGTCAGACTGTTGTAACATCCAATTCCTTGAGCAATAGTTAAAAGCTCTTTACAGCAAGCCAACATAAATCTAGAAAGGCAGCCAGAACGTCGTACTAAATTTTTCCAGAGCATGTGCCAGCGGGTGTCTGTTGTGCTAAGCACCTCGCTAGGTACCCTGATCTGTGGTGCTGCTAATTGCTCCCTGTGCCAGCTCTCTTCATACAGACAGCCACACGAGCAGTAGTGGGAATTACTTATAGAATTGCTACAAAGCCTGGAGAAGGCCTCTGGGAGCTTCCCACTTACTTGCCGCATGCTGATGAGTCCTCTTGGTTGTTGCTGGTCACCAAAAGGTGCTTCTCTTTACAAGCCCTAAAACATCAGCTCTTAAACAGTCTGTACATGTCTGCTAAGGCACAGCAGAACAGAGTGGGGATACAGCTCATTTCAGTTCCCTGGTCTTCTGAGTTGCCAAAAAAAATGCTTTAATGTAAGCCAGTTACCTTCAAACCGCCCTTACTACAAGACAGGTTAAGGTAAAAGCCAAACAAAAGTATAAATTCACAACATCCAAAGCTGACTGTGAATACAAAGGTTTGTGCAAGTTATGGGCAGAAGAAAAGAAAAAAGCACACGATCTGTATGCATGAAGTTGAAATTAGAGTAATTTCTTACCACGGCCAGCTAAGGTGCTAAAGGTGCCTCAGTGTACACCTCATCATTGATTTTGGCCCCCATTGTGCCTACAATGTCATTGTGCCCACAATGTTGCTATTGGAGAGGAGCATCCTGAGACAGGCCATCAGCTCTAAGTCACCTTTCCAGGGTTCCTCAGTATTGCCATAGATGTCAGCCTTTCCACGCAGGTTCTTCCTCAGAAGTTCGAACAGACTGCTCTCTTTCAGCCCTCTCATGAGAGGCAGCATGGAATTTGACTCTCAGTGAACCTTAACCAACTTTTCATGTGATGTATGTAAATTTTCCTTCCAAAAAACTGATTGGAAATTCCAGTCTTAAGAGACAATCACACAGTGTGCAAAAACCTTTGATAAAATTTCTAAATAAATACAGCATGGAAAACAAATAAATCCTGGTGATGATAAAAGCCTAATCCAATAAACTAATCTGATCAAAAGATCAGTCTTATAAAATCAATTACATTTGCCTTCAAACACAAAGACATTGGCAAGGTTTTTAGAAGAAATGCATTCTCTGTAGGGATTAAACCACAAATTGATTTATGAATATACTCCCCTAAGAGAAACTAGAATATAATTCCTAAAGGATCTCTATCAAGAACCAATGGGAATTTAGTCTTTTTTGTACTACTTTAGCAACTCACTTGAAAACATGTAAACAATGTTTGGTATACAGCATGTGATTTATTGCATACACTGTTTTGTCTCAGTGCTTTCAAGGAGAACAACAGCAAGCTGTAAAACCTTCTGCTCCAGATCATTCCTTCAAAATAAATCCAGTTCAGATGCTCTGTGAGGACTGGTATTTCAAAGTGATAACTGGCAATTTATAAATCACCCACTTTCTTTTGCAAAGAGACAGCACATCTGTAATCCATATTTATTTCCCATTAATAACTGTGACAGTGCTGCGGCATTGATTGTTTCATATCGTGTGCATTTCACCTTACTAACTAACCTTGAAGAAGAGTAAAGAGAAGCAATTTTCCCCATTTTTTTCCACTCCGAGAGTATTCTAAGATGAACTGTTTCAAATAAATTTAAGTAAGTTATTGAACTAACAGATGTTCAATATTTTCATGAGTTTATTAATGAAATCTATATTTTCACCATTTATGTTTCGTTCCCTTTCCAGACATCCACATATGAAAGCTGAGCGACACAAAGAGGAAATACTTTATTTCATTTTTAAAAACAGTCAAAATGTTGAGTCACTTCAGGTTGACATTGGTAACAGTGTGACTTTGCATGCCTCCAGGATTTGTAAAATTGCCAAAACAGATTTTAGGAAGCTGGTGGAACCAGCCTACCAGGAGGGAGACTTAACAGAAGAAGATTGATTACAATCAAGTCTGCTAAGGGAAGGCTGTAACAGGCCAAGGTGCATTCCCTGCTTGACCTCAGGCTGTGCTGTCTGCTGGAACCGGCAAAAAATTGTGTAACATTGACTGTTCCCGCTTGCTGTTCTCATCTCTCTACACTGGGAAAGACTACACAAATTGCAACAGCCCTACAGAAAGATGTCAAAGAAAAGGCTCTGATCATGCCATCTACGGAAGTTTCTTCTCCTGCGCGTAGCCAAGGATCTCATGGCTACCTCAGGAGAAGACTCCATACAAAGCATGATTCATTGAGCAGAGCACATCTTTTCCACTTCACCCTTGTTTTCTTTTTCTTTCGCCCAGTTTCATGTCTGTTGCCAAAGTTTCTGTGTTAAAAGGCACCCTGTTCTGACAACTTCTAAACTTATATTAATGTTAATACTGAATCTTTGATTATTGAAGCATCATAATCTTCATTAATAAATCCTATATAAGTAAGTTGAATAATTAACCTCCCAGCCAAAGGAGATGTGGAACTGCATGGGAAATGTTAGATGCACACACTACTTACTTTGTGGTGCACATCCTAATCACTGTTAAAGGCTTAAAACACTCATATTTAAAAACGCCTTTACAAGAGGGTTCTCTCTCCACTCCTGTCTAATATTGCTCTTAAATCAAATATACCAAAGATTAAATCATTGGCTTCATGTCACACTAAACATTCAAAATCATTATCCCAAAATCCTTTTGGGAGGCAGACAAGATGCCCTTAGTTCAGCTCCCTGTAGATTGCAGGTCAGTAGCACAAAGACATAGCATATAATTGGACTCCAGTGGTAGTCTGAGCTCGTAAGAGGCCAAGAACAAATTAGTCTGAATCATCTTCTACTTTAAAAAGAGACATTTAAGTATGGGCACAGTTCAGATTTGCAGCTGCCTGACCTATGGATAAATACAAGGCTTTAATGCTTCCAGAAACAGAACAGTGAACAATTTGGGTGCCTGAACCTGACAGTAAACATCAGCTTTTCTGATCGAGGGCATTTCTGTGAGAATTTTAGCTTTAGGATGAACTCTGAATTCTTGAATTTATATTGAAGTACAAAACAGCTTTAAATTCTACATTATAAAGGGAAATGAAGAGCAAAATAAAAGTAGCATGCAAATACTAACTGTGAAATACTTCCAATAACTATAAAATATTGTTTTTTAATGTTACACAACATTTTACAGATGGAGAATACAATCAGATGTCTATTGTCAGCCAATTAGTACATTAAAATAAATGCAAATGCAAAAATTGCTGACCTGATATCCATTTTGATATCATGAAATTGGTATGTCTTTATTTTACCACGGAATTTTTAAAACAACTAAGCATTTATGCTGAATAAGGGGAGAATAAATCAAGAAAGGATCAGTCTATATTTTTTCCTTATATTTTTCAACTATTTGGTAGCAGCTGCCACATACAGTGAAAAATTAGTGTTAAGATCCTTTCATCTAATTTGAAGTGGAAAATGTGTTCCTAAAATTTAGCAAACAAAGAAGTTATCTAGGTTGGAACTTGAGTTTCCATTCACATCTGGCTGTCATTTAATATATGGTAACAATGAGCACATCTCATACTTTGGGTAGAACAAACAAATATTTGCTTCCTGAAAATGTATCTGCAGTGCATGGGCAGTAGCCCGTGTAATTCAGTCAAGCTGGAAGGAGAGTGAAGTGGCTGAGGTATGAGCCCAGAACACAAAAGAATCAGCTTTTGAGCTTCACCCCAGGCTTTTGTGGCAATGTTGGAGCAGTCATGTGGCCTCCTGTGTGCCTCAATTTCCCTTCTGTACTGCAGGGCTAATAGTATCACTCTCCATCTCAAAGGAAGACAGTCCTGTAGGTCTGTGTTTCAGCCTAGCCGGCCAAGCAGGAAGAAAAAACACATTGTGCTTCTTACTCTTTGGGGTTATTTTTGGACCTTTACTAGGAGGTAAAAGAGAGATGAAAGCACCATCTGAAATGTGCTTTTTGCTGCTGGAAAAAAGTAATGGCGTCTATCAGATTTAATCAAGCTGTTTGTCTGCTTTTATTTTCCTCTACTTGAAACACTGCAGCACTTTGTTTTCTTTGTAGTGCTACATTTCTTCATTGGTTCAGTTTATGTTCAAAGAGATTTGGAATTGAACATAACTTTTAAAGTGGTACTTTTAGTGTTTGTCTAGAGGGCCTGACTCACAGAATCTGTCACATTTCCCCCACAGTGTGCTAACAATTCAGGTGAAGCATTGCAGTCACCATTGTAAAGCAGTGGCCATATTTTTATATATGTTTCTTTGTAATGAATAAATGGTTCCTGTTGAAAATAAGCTGGTAGAGCAGGAGGTGGCAGGTTCCAGTTTTGCTTTCAGAAAGCATCACAGGTGCAGCTGGCTGGGGGCATGAGACTAGCCAAACCCTCCTTGGCCAGGCCTCTTTTCCCACAGCCAAGTGATTTGGGTGAGGGAACACTTCTTTATCAGTGCAGCACAACATGAGGTTAAATAGCAGGATGCAAATATGGTACACTAAAATACTCAGCAAGGTCTTGTTGACTTCTGCTGCAGAAGAATTTCATCCTCAAGAATACAACATTTGCCTGTTAGTGGGAAGAGCAGATCTGCAGACACCACCCCATTGTTCATACAGCAACCCTGAGTGCTGGCTCTGGCTGTCTCCTGTACGTGCCCACATTCACCAGGCTCGCTCAGATGAAAAGGAATGGAGATGCATAGTGTTTGAAAATTTTTGAAACTGGTATTTCAACTCGTTTCCATCCTTCCTCATCTTTTCCATCTCCCTTCTTTTAACACTTCACATTCTTTCTTCTCTCTCTAATATTTCCAAGCCTGGAATTCATTGAATTCATTGACCTTGCAAACAAAAACAAACAAACAAGAAACCCTAGGAAAGAACAATTCACTTGCCAAGTGCAAATACTTTGACAGATGCAGAGTACAAACCAAGCTGTGAAGTCAATCAAACCTGTAATGTCTCACATTAGAAGCCCTCTCTCTCCCTCCCTCTGGGTTTCTACACTCTATTATTTTTCCTTGATTGCATCATTCTTTTGTGAAGACTGAAACTCTTGAGAACATAACTACCCTAGTCTCTATAATAAATATATCATAGGAATGGTGTGATTTATGGATTTTAGTAGTATTTTTAACAACCCTGTTATATGTCAGCAAGGATTTATAGCACGGATCCCTTGATCTTATAAAACCAGGCACAACTTCCAAAAGCCCAAGAACCTCTAACTGGTAGCAATCTCTGGTGCTCTTTTGTCAATAGGGAGGATTAAGAGGACACACTGTATTAGTATGGGATTCACACTAAGGCTGCCCAGGACATCCCATGTCCCTTGAGGGCCACAGTTGCACAGCTCCACACTGTGAGGACTTCTCAGTATTTAAGCCTAGACCTCTATTTTAAAAATGCAAAATTGAACCTGGAAATACTTGATCCTGCTGGTCAAGTGCCTTAGCATAGAGGTAGGAGATGCAGAGCAGCTCCTATCTGTAAGGAAGCCACTAGAGGGAGGGAGAGGTCTACAGTGCCCTTCCCCAGCCAGCTTGTCCATCTCCTCCATCACCAAACACAGGCTAGACCCTGCCTTCTAACAGCCGGTGGGGACTTCAGGTTTGACCCTAGTCACAGGACAAATGAAAGTGGCAGCAGTTTCCCAAGGTCTTCAGTCTCTGACCCTCCAAAAGCTCCTCGTAGCTTTTCTTTAGCCCTGGCCACTGCTGCCACATGGCTGCGATTCCTCAGTGCCGAGGCTGCAGGCCAGATGGATGCATCCTGTGGGCTCGACGCAGCCCGGGAGCCCTCAGCTACAGCACCATATGCAAGTGGTGTTTTACACACATATCAGATGTCAAGCCTTGGCTAAGTCGCAGACGAAGTATAATGAAGTATAGTGCTACTGCTGTAGCACAGTGCCCTCAATACCACCCCACAATGTGGGAGAGTCCTTCCTCCAAATCATTAGCTACAGATCAGCTCTGTGCTTATTATAGCCTCCTGAGTACTTTCTAGTGAAGCATCCCCAGAACAAAGTGTGTCTCCACTCCTCCTCTGTTGAGTTTTAACACAGAATTTAATAAAGATTTATAGGTTTTCAGAGATTGTTTTGAGTTCAGCCAAGGTCTCTTTTTTTAATCACACTTTTCCATAGGGGGCAGGGGAGGAAATGTTTCCAAGGCTATAGAAATTGAAACAATATCTCAGGTATCTCCAGCCTCACTCAGTGTGCTACTAGCCCTTTAACTTAGGAGAAAACAGGATTTGTTTTACAAGTCTCATCCAGAAAAGCTTTGTGTGAATAATAAAATGTTAGGCCTCATGAGCTTATGCTAATACTCACATCCCTGGATTTATTACATTTGGAAATCAAAACTTAATACCATAAAATTTCCAAAAATAAAAAGAAAATGTACTGAGGGCAAATAAGTGAAAGCTATCCTATGGCATTATTTGTTAATTAAACTACTTGAAGGCCATTTGGATGATTGTAGATGGACAAATGCCAGAAGAGAAGTTTCACTCCTGCAAGGAGCTTGAAATTTGCTAGGAGAGGAAATTGTGATGGACATCATTCTGTAAAGCAAGTGAAAGTCTTTCCTCCTGTTAATTTAATGTACCGAGGATTCTGAAATGCTTTCCAGAGAAGATACACAAGATTTCTCCTTAACCTGGCCTGGATAAAGGCATTGAATAAAGGGAAGAATGTCTTGGAGCCAACATTTAAGTCTGAAGAGAGTATCCTCAGCTGTTAGTTTCAGGGAGTAAAATAGTAAGAGTTAAGTGGAAGGACTGGTTTGTTGGACCTTGGGAATGTTGACTCCTCTTAAACACATCCTAGGTGTGCTCATTTTTCTCACATAGGTTGTGTTCCCTCAATTACTGAGCTTTCAATTTGATTTCCTGAATGCTTTCTTCAGGTAGTCCATACCTTTCCTGAGATGCAAAATGCAAAACACGCCACAATACTTAAGATGAGTCATCAAAAGTAGGAAGAATGGTGAAAATTTACTTTACATGCCTAAAATATTTTTTTGTGTGTTTGCATTTGCTCTGCTTAGGATTTACTGTCTTTTTCTATAGACTGCAGTCCAGCTCACATTTTTTGTCATTTAAGCACATCTCCCATTATGCCTACATGTGTGTCACTCGCCCTATTAAACTACATCCTGTTTATTCTAGGGCAATTTTTTTTCATTTATCAAAGCCATCTTGAGTTCAGGGACTTTGCTATATGAACTTCTCATGTCACCATTTAACTCTTTATCAAAAATACTGGTTAACTGGTGTCAGACCCAGATTACTCTTGCAAAATCCAGCTTACTAGATCAGTCCAGTTTCTAAATGTTAGGAATTTTGGATTTAACAGGAATCCAAATCTCTTTGGATAGAGCAACAGGAAGTGGCTATGCTGTTAAAAGCAGGGGTAGAATTTTCATACTCTACCAGAAAAGATAGTCCAATAGTCTGTTCCTAACATCAGCTGGATTCAAGGGAAGATTTAAGAAACTGCAGAATGGGCAGCTGTGGAACTAGGGAAGATTATGCCGTAACCAGAAAATTACAAGTGACAGTAGGATAGCACATACTGAACTTCTGCCAGACAATATTATCTGGGATTCTGAACAAGGGAGAATGAATGAATAAAGAGCTCTTAGGGAAGATAAATCTCATACCCATGAGAGAGGATGGTTTTGTTTTTAAGCCCCTGCTTGCTCAGCTTTACAGGGGATCTGACAACTGTTTCTACCACAGACTTTTCTTATGGGCCTTGAGCACGAGTTAATCTGTTTGAGCATCAAATCAATTCCTGATTGTGAGGGATACAGGTTGAGTTATTTGAGGGGCTCTTTGATACTGTGAGTGCCCCTCACACAAAAAAAAAAAAAAAAAAAAAAAAAGCTCTGGAGAGAAAAGGATGAAGCCAGAAGAAATCAAAGATTTCCAGATTTGACCAGAATTTAGCTTGTGTCTGGTGAGATACACATACAGAGTGAAAATACATGTTGCGTAACTTAAATAAGAGAAATGAGGGAAGACAAGAGCTACCTGTGATAAAAATAGACTCCTTACCTGACTTTAAATATAGTCAGATGAGGAGAAAAATTATTTTATTGCACTATCCAAAGCATTTGGATCACATATAGAAAGTGTAAAAGTGTACACCAAAAGAGAGTTACTAGAAATGAAAAGTCGGGTAAGAGACTACAACATGTGACTTCCCTTAAGACCAAAATCAAAACAGATTTATGATCTAGATTAGGACACTGGTGCAATTCAGGCAGCAAACTTTGGTGCTGAGATCCTGAGAACTCATCGCACATGACATTGGGGCTGTATAAACCCCAATGAAGTTGAAGATCTGCTCTGTGCTTAACCAGAGAGGCTCAAGAAGCAGCACAGCTCAGAACTTGGCTCCTGTCTGCATAGACACAAACAGTTGAATCTTTTGTAATACCAAAGATACTGAGAAATCTGCATTTTACATGGAAGGGTTTAGCAGGATCCATTTTGGCTGGAAGGAAAGATCTACCTCTCCTCACTAACTTCTTGTTATACGGACAATCTGACCTGACTCGAGAGACTCCATTTCCTGGAGTGCATGTGAACAACTGTCCCAAAATAAGTCCCAAAATAAGACTTTTCCTTGGCGATCCTCACAGACTCCATTAAACAGAAAGTCTCCCTTGCTTCTCAAGTGCTAGAGGAGAAAGTGGGTGCAGGAGCAGCTGAAACATTGTTTGACCCTGGTTGGTGAAAGGCACAAGACACTCCCTGGGGATCATGGAGACAAGTGTGCACGACGTGGCCAACAAGGGCAGACTGGGGCTGAGGCAGCCCACACAGCACAGCACAGAATGGGCATCTCAGTTTTGTGATATTACCAGCACCTAATAATTTTGAAATGTTCTGTACTGTGAATCATGTTTGTACCGTATGCTGATACCACCACCACTCTGCTTGAGGCTAAAAGTATCTATTAGCAATAAATTCCTTATGATAAATCTCTCTGAGGGACTGGATCCAGTCTTAATTCTCAGTGTCACATTTGTGCACACGCATGCACACGAATGCACTTGTTTGCACAAGACTTATTGTATTCTTCACAAAACAAAGTCATAGCTTCTGTTTTCTTTGGAGGTGGGTGAATGAGGACAGGGTAGTGCTCATGTCAGAGCCCAGTAAGTGATTCATTCACAGCGAGTATGGAAAGTGAAGTGTCATTTTCTTTCTTCGGGTTCAAGTTCTTTGCTTCAGAGAATCCAAGTTTGATCTCACTCTTTGATATGCAGCTTTCTGGTAGAGATTGGTTAGAGGAGAATGGATGTGATGAGGTACACCTTATGGGCTTAAAAAGAAAGACTAAATTTCCTTACTTCTCCAGAAGAAGGAGAGTCGACTCCCACTTTCCGAAGACCTGTTCAGGAAGTTCAAGTCTATGTCTCAATCTTGCAATTCCCGTGTCCCCTGCATGGCTCTGAATGCCCTTGTACAGGTCCAGGTGACTCATAGTTCTCAACATGTTTTGTGCAAATGTGCAGAACTCCTTCATCTATATGTGCCAAACCACTGAGTTTAGGAAGCCAGAAAGTAAAAGTAATTAATAAATCTCATTTCAGATCTCAGAGGAATAATGTAAGACAAACAGAGAGCTTATGTATCTCCTTTTCTTGTATATTCACTTGTTATAATGTAAACTACTTTTAAGTAAAACTCAGTATTTGAAATATTTTGTCTCCTTTGTTCAAAAGAGATTTTAAAGGAATCCATTTGTCATGTTTTCCTTTCTGTTCCTTTTCTTTCCTACTCCCCCTTGAATACCACAGGTCTTATTTCTGACTTACAAGGATGGTCATCTGCTCTTCTCATTCTCATGTGGTCTCCCTGGATAGCAGAGAAATGATGAACCTTGCATTCCTTCACTGTCTTGGTCCCTGGGGAAATAACTGTAGCCACAGATATAGAGCAGAAAAAATGAGTGAGCTGGGCTTTTCCACCATCCTTATTTACACTTTTCATGGTTTCTTTTCCCTCAATATTGGTTATGTATTAATGTTCATCCAGCAGCCCAGCAGGGATCAGTCTTTACTCTCACGAGTGGAATATCTTATTACAGCAAGAAAAAGGTTTAAGAGCCCAGGTCAAAAAACTAGATAGCACACAAATTTTTCTAACTTGCAATGCCATTTGGGACTACTAAAATTATGACACAAAAGACTGTTTTCTGAATGAATCTAGAGTAATCACATCAATCTCAGAGCAACTCTAAATGTACAGGCTCTTGTTGTCCACTGGTAGCAAAACTCCCTTTATAAAGTAGCACACCCAAAGTGAAGGCGGCTGTGATACAGTGCTCTCTCTAGAGGTTTGGTACTTTGCACAAATAGAGCTATGTAAAGGAGGAATAGCAGGGGAAAAATTGGTGTGCAGCAATTTTATAGCATAAACTGTGATAAAATATTGGCAGAGATTAGTAACATTTTGCCTGGTTTCAGGTTTCTTTACAAAATTCACTTATTACATGAGATTTAGCAGGATCTTTCTGGCCAAAAGGCAAAGGATTATTTTGAATAACTCTTGTGAGCAACAGAGAAAACAAAGATCTTTCTGACTTTTATTTGCCATTTATAATTCTTTTTGGTTGCCCAAGACAACACCATGCACCCAGAAACATGAATCTAGGAAATTAGGGTGAAGCCAGAAGGAAATGGAAGAAAAGAGGAGCATGATTATGCTGACTTCATGTTTTTTAGTGATTCACCAGCCAGCCCAGTGTGGCTATCATGAAACACATTGCTAGTATGTACCAGGTGAAAAAGAGAGCGATTGCAAGGTAACATTAATTAGGAATCAAGAAGGATAGAAAAATTACAGCATAGTTCTAGAAGCTTCCTTAGAAGATACTTCAACTTTACAAATAGAATTTTTCAAAAGATTTTTTTTTTATCAAATGTCTTAGACTGATGAGCCTAGCAGAGGTTGAGCTGGAATAAAATTACACTGCACAGTTCTTCCAGGTAAGTAACTGCAGGAGAGAAAGAAGAGCCCATGAGCAGAGTAAGTACTATGTCTGCACACAGAGCAGCAAGAGGCATCATCCCACTTAACACCTTTTACTCAAACCCTGCGATTTGTGCTTTCACCTGGCACCAGGGAAAACCATTTTGAAGTGATCCCTCTGTTGGAGGGAGCCTGAACCCACATTATCTTCCTCCCCAATCTGTTCTTATGCTTTCACCTACTCTCAGTTTGGACCCACTCCAGAGATCACAAAGTCTGTTCTCAGATGAGCATTATAACCAGTATGCTCTTGGGTAAACAAATTAATCATCTCTTATTCCACCTGTGCATTCAGTCTGAGAGCTTTCTTGGGGTGGGATTTTAGAATAAAGTATCAGTCTGTGGGTTCTGGCATCATAGATTTCCACTCAGCATTCAGCTATGTGGTGATTCCCACATCACTCCAGTTGGTGGTTTCTGCTTGCTGTAAGAAATGCATGAAACTGTACCTAAAATAAATGGTAACTCCTCCATGCACCATTCATTCATCAACCTCAGTGAATGAAAGTTGGATGCTTTGATGAAGACTTTCATTGAGCCAAAGTCTTTGATGAAGCTGTTACCTCACCTCCTACAAAAATTCAGTAGACACCTTGTGACTCTATAGGAAAGGGAAAACTCAGCAACCACTTGCGGGGGTACTTAGAGGACTTTCTTCAAGAGGAGCTGCTGGAGCTGTGGAAGCAAAACTGAGCACAGGTGTGACCATGGGTCTGTGTTATCTTAAGCTGGTCCTGCAAAGAGGTGAAAGGAAAAGTGATGGGGTAACTTCAAAGGCACTTCCTTAAATGTAGTAAAGGTTTCACTTATATTCTGTTTTTAATAAGAAACAAAAATATTAAAAGAGTTACATAGAGACAAAAAAAATCAGAAGCATCATACTGGACTTCAATGCCATGAATATCAGAGGCTAACATGACAGACTGCAGTAACGATGATTGTTGTGGGGAAATACAGCATCTACAGTTTATTATTTTCTGTAGAAATAGCATGTAGTACCATGAGCCCCTGATGTATCTCAGGGGGAATTTGCAGAAGATCTCCTTTAATTAACTTGAGTCAGTAGTGAATGTAAGTAAATAAATCAGTGCAATCTTGATCTTCTCAGAATTAAATGTGTAGAAGGTTCCTTCATTACCTCGGGAGTTTCTCTCATGATTTGTTTCTTAGTTATTCAGATTGATTTGGCTCCTCAGTGTGGAGGTCCAAGTTTCTCTCCTCATGCCTGAGGTGTTGTCAGTGGGCAGAAGGAAGCAGGAGACACACTTCCCTGGAGCTGGCACCAGGTTTCAGTGGTTTTCTGAACTGACATTGCAGTTACTGCAAGTCCATTACACCTCCTGTTCCTTGAAGCCTGCTCCTTTTCCCCTCTCTCCTGTTTTGGTAGAAACACCAAAGGCAAGTCAGTGCCAGGACCTCCATGAACTTTGTCTAGGGAGTCAGCAAAGTCTGCTAAGGCAAATGAATGAGTGTCAAAACAATGCTCCTATTCCCAAAACAAGGTTTCTGTTATACAAATGACATTATCTGACTACGGAAGGAGAGAGGAAAGGAGAGCAGAAGGAGCTAGTGGCAAGAACTGAGTGTATTTAGGCCTCTACTCACCATTATCAGTTTGTTACTGAGCAGGTAAATGATATTTCACACTACTGTTTGGAGTTCCCTGAGTGAGCCTTCTCCAAAGCCCACCCAAACTTTCAGGCGGAAGACTGACTAGTTATTTTCCGGTCCTTTTACAGCAAATGACTAAGTTGGGTTTGGAGCCATTTCCATACCGGACACAGTCAAAATAAATGCAATGACTGAGAAGTAATTTTATAGCTTTGTGCTTCAAATTCACATTCCTGGCTAAAGACAACAAAATCATCTTACATTACACATCAAGTGTTAGCATAGCTTTTAAAAGACAAACCAATTTCAGACGTCAGAGAACGGAATAAAATTTAAACCATAGCAGCAGCAATTTCTTACTCTAGAAATCAATACCATTGCACTGAGGAGAGCTGCAAAACCTCTTCAGTTTCTATTGCCATAACCTGAGGCTCTGATTCCCACTGTAAGCATTACTCAGTTTCAGTAGTCTTTGATCCTTACTGGGAGGAAACAAGGATCCGACCTCTGCCTGAACTTGGGTCCTGTGGAGAAAAAGATTCCCCAGTTAGAGAAATAGAGGTTTCTGAGCTTCTTATACATCTGTTAGCTTCCCACCAGGCAGCGTGTGCATGTGCCTGGATAGTGTTCCTGAGTCATCTCCTCTAATTAACCTCTCAGAGAGGGTTGTCAGCTAATTTGCTGACCAATCCCAAACAACCAAAAAAAAAAAACAAAAAAGAAGGACATATAAAAGAAATTCCAGGCCATGGTTTTGAGCGTGATTCTTGAATTAACTTCACCAGACAGAGTAAAAAAATAGCTCTGGCTGCTGTGCAATAACCTCATTCCTGCATCTGCTTCTAACACTGCTACCTCCTCACCCCCAACCTTTCTCACTGGGAAGTTTCCTGATGTGATTAAGTCATTATTGGTTTCCATGGGTAGAAATAATGGAGATCGCCCAAGCATAAGGAGCTGTGAATATAGACCAAAATTCAACTCACCAAGCTCCTAAAAAAAACATAGACAAAGCAGCAACCTGAGTAACTCTTGAATTTCTGATGAAAACTGTGGATAACAAAGGGGTGTTCTGGCTGTTGCTGAACAAGGCTTGCAAGTCCTTTCTGCTTCTCATGCTGCCCTACCAGAGGAGGCTGGGACTTGGGAGGGTATACAGCTGGGACAGCTGACCCCAACTGACCAAAGGTACATTCCACAAAATATGGTATTTTACTCATTGTTAAAATGGGGTGGGGAAGGAAGGCTGACCAGGGCTGCCACTGCTCAGGGATTGACTGAGCACCAGTAATTTGATGGTGAGCAACTGGTTTTCTTCTGCATTACTTTTGCATCACTGTTTTTAGACATTTACCCTTCTGATTCTCTTCTCCAGAGGGAGAGGGAACCACTGCTTTATGGTGCTTAGCTACCTGCTGGGATTAAACCATGAGAGGCTTGAAACCCTTCCACAGATTTGCTGAAACCAACACCTGAGGCTGCACAAGTTTTTTGCATAAAGTGGTAAACCAGTGTACACTGTCCCATCTGACAATTTTACTCTCTGATTCCTCTCATGTCCTAAAAGCTTCCAAATACCTCCAAATACTTTCTTCTCACTGGATTTGGGTTTACTTCTCTTTCTCCCGATGTTTTCTCCTGATGTCTTCTCATTCCCCGCAGCCACAAACCAAACTTCAGCCTCCTTATCTCCTTATCCTCCTACCCTTATCTCCACCTGCTTTCCTTCCTCCTTGCTGATCCCATGGGGAAGTCTCAACACTGAGTCAAGGGCTGAAACACATCAAGTTTGTCACTGTTCTCACCTTGCTGGCACCCCATTGGTCCCTGCATGTGGCATTTAGGTAAAAACCTTATAAAATGAAGGCCTTGTTGCCTTTGTAAAATCATGGCTTAGGCCTGTTACTTTGGTTAGAGAAGGACTGTAAGAAACTTAGTGTTAACAGAAGCAAGAAACCAAAACAGCAGAAAGAGAAAACAGCAACAGTGCTGCAGCTGTTATTTTTCCGGATGCTTAGAATTCTTAGAGATAGATAACCAACAATATCATGTTGTAGCTAAATAATAGCAAATGAATGTATTGTAGTAGTTAAGCAACCAATGGACAAGTAACTTGAATGGTAAACTAACAGAAGTGTATAAAAGACGCTAGTTTGAATAAAGTGGCATCGCCTTTACTTTGCCTGGAGCAGAGTGTGTATGTGTCGTGTTCACCAAAACAGAGACACCTGCACACTGCCCCAGTCACAGCATGACCAGCTATGGCACAGCTGTGTGGAACATACTTGGAAGATGCCTCCTTCTCCCTAGCTCATCTTGCTGACCTCAGGCTAAGGTTTGATTCCCTTTTTCCCTATCCTGTTTTTTTCCACTCTTCCTCACTCCTTTCTTCTAGCTACTTTGGGATCATTTCTCTCTCAAAGGAAAGAGGGTAAAATACCTAAAAATAAGTACAGCCATAAGTAGACTGGCTGTTCTTCTGCTTGCTCTCCATATAATGAGGCATAGAAGTGGGAGATTACCAGGTATGTAAGATGGGCAAAGGTGTTGAAAAATTGAGGGCCACATAGGATTTTTCTTTATGAGCTTGAATGCTGCTCACTATTTGGCTTTGAATGTGTTTGAGTTGTTAATTCATGGGGGCAATTACACAGCATAGCTTGCTTGTGATGATTAGAGGTTTTTTTCACTGACCAGGATCTTTTCATCTCTCTGTTGCTCCAATTTGCTCTCTTGTAGGAAAGAACAGGATAAAGGTATAAAAGTTCATTTAGGAAAGTAGATTTTTGTTTTTAATATAGCCTGGCGTAATTACTATCAGATTAGCTATGGTTGAAACTAATATCTTGGACTGTAAATTGCAGTGCCTCACAATGCCTGTGTGCTCCCTTCAGGATGCCTACATCTTAAAGTGGGCCAAAAAGCTGGTAGGTTTGCTTAAAGTGTTTGCATCTGACCTGAACACTCCACTGCAGGAGTAAGAAACAGCTAGTGGCTGTATAAGAGTTAAAGTCATGCATGGTAATAACAGGATATGATGAGAAAGCTGTCAGTCTGGGATGGGGAGCTGGACCACGTCCACAGTGCTACAGAAGAGTCTTCTGGCAGAGACAGTGACCCCTCATCCTCACTGTGATTTGTTCTCAATTGAAGGAGTCAAGCTCTTGCCTTAACCAGCTCAGGACTTTGTGCATTTCTGTCTTTTGGGGGGGATTCCTCAATGTTTCTACCACGCCCCTTAACTTGGAATGTGAGGAAAAGATTTATGTAATCACTGTTCTCCAAAAGTTATGAGCCCTTGAATAACTGGTGCAGTACTGAACATCTCAGAGCAAACACAGCAGCTCAGAAGCTGAGGAATGGCCCTTCCTTGAACAGCTGGGAGTGGAGTACACACCGCAGAGAGTAATTCCCTTCTTCAGAACAGCAGGGTGTGATATAAACCTCCTGTCCCTGGAATGGCAATCTGGCAGGAATCCCCTAGCACACCAGAAGTTTTCACTGGTTTTGATAGGTCTGGGACATGATTACCCTCAATCCAATTGCAGATACTGGTCCATCTTTCCCCAGTGATGACTGTTAAAATGATAATCCTGCATCATCATAACACAGAGTGTTTTCCATAGCTTAATGACCTTCTATCTTCCTGGAAAAGGTCAGGTTATATTACAGGAGTTTACTGTCTATTCTGGTTACTTGCTTAATGCTTCTAGACATAATCAAATTCATTTCTCTGCCTCTTGCTTGAGGGCAGATTTTCTTTTGTGCCACCAAAGTACTGTTTCAGTTATTTATAAATGTTCGTCAGATCATTTGCCTGTACAAATTACAGCCTGAGTATTATCTATGAACTGTGTATTTCCATTATTCATCCCAGTCTCCACTCCTGATTGGATGCCTGAAACTTTATGAATAGAGAAAAAAGTGAATGATGAATAGTGAATCATGAATAATGAACAGAAGATGAGTAGAGTTTTTCAAACTCCCATTCCTCCATGAATATGTGTACCCCTCTATATCAGTTGCCTTCACCAACATTCATATGCAGAGAAAATAGATTGAAACAAGACTAACAAAAAAGGGCAGGAATGCAGCTGAATCAAATCAGGAACTAGCATTTTTTGTGCATAGTTGTGAATGCACTACTCAGCAGTTATTCAGCTCCAGTAAAATCCAACTGTTATGGGGATGAACTTAGCTGCACAGGCAAGATCAGGATTTTTCTCTACCCTGCCTTCCCCCAAACCTTTCCAGGAAGGTGGACATGTCACAGTGCTTCTTCTTTCCTCTTCTTCCTCAGCTGTAAAATAGAAATAATTATGCCCTTCCATCTCCTTGTAGCACTTTCAGACCTCTGAATAAATCATTCTAAGTGAGAAAGAAACATTTTTAAAGACTTGACAGTTACTAGCATAAATCATGTCAACATTTAGATCCTTAGCCTTTTAGGTAACTTACAGGTGTGTACAATGCAGATGTTGCTTAGAGATTATTCTTAAATTATATTTTTCCCACAACAGATAATTGATAGGTTCTGTGTGCCTGACTTGCCAAACCATGCTTTACTTTAAAAAAAAAAAAAAAAAAAAAAAATTAAAAACCCCTGTTTTCCTCTGCAATGTCCAAAATTAATAATTATTGTTTTCCTAAATTGCAACAATTTGCCTTCCTAAGCCTTTAAAAAAATCTTCTAATGTAGACCTGTATAAACAACTTGGCAGTGAATGTAGGCAATTGCAGTCATTCTTGCTCTAATTTATACAACTATAGAAATGTATTTTTTCTTAGCTGTGGGCCCCAGCTGCCTAAAGTTTCTGACCACGATTGAAGATGTGAACATACTTTTTTAAAAAGAAGAAGATTTTGTTTAGACTGGAAGATTTGCACTTCTCTTTTCCATGTTTTTACAGATGGATCTGAAGTAATTACATGTGCACTTCTAACTTCTTTCTATTTAGGGAATCTACATAACTCTTGAACTTTGTATGAAAAGGCTACAGGATTTTCATCTTTAGAAGGTAAAATCCAAATCCCTAGGGTCTCACCTGTAAATGAAAAAATAAATAAGCCTGAGCCTTCTGTATGTGATCTAGCAGTTTGTCGCCAGTTATTATCAAGCTGTTTTGAACATTTTGAAATTCAGAAAAGAAATGTTCCTAGCTTGAATAAAAACAGCCAAGCCTTTCAGGAACTGCTGGAGGGTACTCAGCCAAAAGCATCCATTAGTCACCCAGAATTACCCCTCTAAATCAGACAGAAGAGGGACTTAAATCTGCTTTTCTCATAGAATGAGTGTCTCAACCTGCTTCCAAAGAGCCTTTTGCCAGCTGGGACCCAAGATGGTTATGCTGAAACCAGCACTCTTAAAATAGTTTTGGTTTTGACTCTGGCTTTCTTAGTGACAAAAGTCATTTGCATCCAAAAATTCGCAGTATGCTTTAACCACTCTAACCGGTAGTACATTGAGTGAAATACCTACAGATATGCATTAAACAGACCTGTATAGCTCTGCTCTTTAACACTTTACTGAAGTGAAATGACAGAAACTTCTATATTTATGGAATACCAGGATTTGAAGATTTTTCTGGAGGAACTTTTCAAGCAAAAAATATTTTTAACAACATGTTATGCTATTAAGATATGTAAGCATTTTTGAAAGTACTGGATACACTTTCTTCAATCACAGAGATGAGTGGTGCGTCTGTGTAGATTTTAGCCCTGACTCTCTGAAAAACTATAATCAGGAAGATCAAAGTACCAGTCTAGCCTAAAACTCAGTTAACGGAAGTTTTGTGACCATATTTTTGGCACTTTAAAAAACAAAAATACAGTTTTGCTGATGTTTCCTTAAGTACTCCAATGAACTTGGAGTTACACTTTGGGTTACACTTTTAGTTTCCTTTTGAATTATCAAACTATAAATGGATTTCATTTGTCTCAAGGTATCACAGCAAAAAATTACAAGATGACCTTTAAAAATGGCTTGTAAAATACTGTTGCTTACTTTGTTCTAGATCTCATCTCAGACAATCTCGTCTTTGTCACTTTCAGAGATAAATTGCTATTTCCACTGTGCCTACACCTGTAATAGCAGCTGTCTTTTCACCACTTGTCACTCACTTTTCTACCCCCTCCGCATTCCTGCTGTTATCTTTCTGCCTACACTACAATTCTCCATTTCTCCCAAGGAAAAATTATATATTTAATACATAAATACAAAACACAATATACGCTGACCTTGCTTTTTCTTGCATAATGCAGGCAGCTCCTCTATGCCTTTTCTTCTTACGCCTTAGCTGTTCCAATATTGCCACTTTATCCTATATCCTTTCTCAGTCTTCTCCTTAGCTTCTCAGTATACTCTGGCTCTTTTTCCATAACCATACAAGCAAGTTAACTCTTGTCCAGCTCACACCAACCTGCCTCTCCAGCCCCTGCCCATTCTTTCTCTGTCCCCTCCGAGCTCCAGCTGCGGTGCGGAGTTTCACTTCTCCCTCACGACAGTTTGGTGCCTTGGACTTGAACACAAATGAGCCCATATTTCTGAAAAACTTCTCCTTTTTTAGCTTCAGTAAGGCTTTTCTTCTTTTCATTTTCTTTCTGTCCACAAGCAGTTGCTTGTTCTGGAAGTCTTCTGGAAGTTTTTCGTGTTCTCTTCCATACTGGGGAGAGCAGAGTGGTGCTCAGTAAGGCCCTGTTTTTTCTAATACTTTTAATTTGATTCTTCTCACTTTCTGCTGTGTGTCATCTGTGAACCAGCCAATGTATCTACGACAAAAAGGTATGTCTTTACTGCATGTCTATTTTCCTATGTCCAAATGAAAACCTTTTAATGTCTCTTAAAATTCAACAACCAGGCCAAGATGAACACAGCTAAAACATACCTCTTAGCCTCTCTTCCTTATAAACTTGTTCCTCAAACTCCACAACTGCTTTTCATTGGCACAATATTGCTATGCTGCTCTTAAATGGTTGTGATTTTCTGTTGAGATATTTATAGTTCCTCACTCCATGTCATCACTCATTCTTGCAGTCTTTTCTTCTAACTTCTCTAAGATACATTTCTTATTTACCCCATCATCTAAAGCTCTCATATAGACCCCATAATTTTATTTCTCAATGAGAACATTAACCTTTCTCAGAGTTATGCTGATGAATGGTTCCCCAAAGCACCCACTGAGCCCCTTTAAGGTAGGGTTCTTTTTTTTTCTGTAAAACCTACTTGGCTAGCACCATATTGAGACCATCACCATCTTGATGATCACTGTGTCTGTGTGTAGGGTTTATATCTGACCAGATGCAGGCATGTCTGTATGTAGATATCTGTGAAACAGCTCATTTCAACTTGCTCTGTAGAAGATAGAAAGAAACAAAGCAATGGTCAGATCCAATGAGTTGATATGTAGAGTGTCTGTTTCCCTTCAATAGTTGCAAAGGAAATGGAAGGATCACTAGCTCACCTGTCAATATCCACAGCTGCACTACCTATCTGGAACTATGGAGAAAAATCCCTTTTTTTTTGTGGATTTGAAGTACTTTATCTCAGTTTTTAAATTATATGCAGTTGGGAGCAATTTTGTATCCATACCTAGATCTGTGCAAAGCCTTCTACAACGGGATTTGAGGCCATGAATATGTTCTCATGGTGCCACTGTAATGATTAGACTTCAAATTACCAACAGCATCCAAATGCTGTTCAAAAAGACTGAAGAAAACATCTTGCAAAGGTTAGAGGAGCCACAGTGATGGATAGCAAGAATAGGGAGGCATTCAGGAGCAGTTAATTGATAGCTTGTGTGGCTGGTATTCACAGCACTGCAGTCCCAGTGACTCTAAACATATGGCAGAATAATGCTGAAAAATAACAACGGCATTTCGTCAACTGCACTATATAGCACACTTATTTTTTTACCTACTGCTAAGAGTGGTATATAAAACTTTTCTTGCTTTCCCTTGGAGAAGGCTTTAAAATTAAGATCCAAGCTACTTGGAGAAGACCTGAAGTCAGATAATAATTAAATTTTTTCAATTGGAAAAGATTTTTATGTTCCTCAAGTCCAACCATTAAGTGAACACTGCCAATCCACCACTAAACCCAATCTACACATCTTTTGAAAACCTCCAGGGATATTCAGACTTCCATAACTATGGGTAACATTTAGTAATAATTTTGTTTTGCAGCATGATTATCTTTTAGCAATAAGGAAAATTCCAACACTTGTGCTAACACTGCAGTGAGGCCACTCACAATCATCTTTGAAAGGCTGTAGAGATCAGAAGAAGTGCCTGAGGACTGGAAGAAAGCAAATGTCACCTCAGTCTTCCAAAAGGGCAAGAAGGAGGACACAGGGAACTACTGGCCAGTCAGCCTCACCTCAGTCCCTGGAAATGAAGCACCTCATTCTGGAGGCCGTCACCATCCACATGGATGACAAGAAGGTGATCAGGAGTAGTCATCATGGATTCACTAAAGGTAAATCATGCTTGACCAGCCTGATTGCCTTCTGTGATGAAACAACTGCCTGGATGGATGAGGGGAGAGCAGGGGATATTGTCTACCTTGACTTCAGCGAGGCTTTCAACACTGTCTCTCACAACATCCTCACAGGCAAACTCAGGAAGTGTGGACTGGGTGAAGGGACAGAGAGGTGGTTTGAGAACTGTCTGAACAGCAGATCCCAGAGGGTTGTAATCAGTGGCACAGGGTCTAGTTGGAGGCCTGTCACTGGTGGTGTCCCCCAAGGTTCAGTACTGGTCCCAGTATTGTTTAACTTTTCATCAGTGACTTGGATGAAGGGGCAGAGGCCTCCTCAGCAAGTTCCCCAACAACACAAAGCTGGGAGGAATGGCTGATACCTCAGAGTGCTGTGCAGCCCTTCAGAAGGACTCTGACAGGCTGGAGAGATGGGCAGAGAAGAACCATCTGAAATTCAACAAAGGTGAGTGCAATGTCCTGCACCTGGGGAGGAATAACCCCAGACACCAGCACAGGCTGGGGGTGACCTGCTGGGAAGCAGCTCTGTGGAGAAGGACCTGGGGGTCCTGGTGGACAACAAGCTGTCCATGAGCCAGCAGTGTGTCCTTGTGGCCAAGAAGGACAAAGGTATCCTGGGGTGCATTAGGAAGAACATTGCCAGCAGGTCAAGGGAGGTGATCCTGTCCCTCTGCTCAGCCCATGTGAGGTCTCAGTGTCTATCAGTCTCTGAAGGGAGGGTGTCAAGAGAATGGAGCCAGGCTCTTCTCAGTGGTGCCAAGCAATAGGACAAGAGGCCATGGGCAGAAACTGATGCACAGGAATTTTGACCTGAATATGAGAAAGAACTTTATTGTGTGGGTGACCATTCACTGGAACAGGCTGCCCAAAGAGGTTGTGGAGTCTCCCGCACTGGAAATATTCAAGAACCATCTGGACACAATCCTGTGCCATGTGCTTTAGGATGACCCTGCATGAACAGGGAGGTTGGACCAGATGACCCAAAGTGGTGCCTTGCAACCTGGATTGATTTTGTAATTCTTCTCATGTCTTTGATTCTGCAAACTACAATGACCTTGTAATTTAGGAAAGTGATGACTTAACAGGTGATGACTGAGATACAAAAAATTACAAGTAATATGGTGATGAAGAATGGAGAATGTTTATTCAATATTTTCCAAAATATTCTTATTATTTTCAAAGAGAATCAAACAAAATTTCCAGGCAGCAGATTTAAAGCAAGTAAATGAAATACTTCTCCCTACATGCTGCAGAATTTGTCTGTGAAATTTGTTACCATATTGGAAGGAAAACACCAGGCATACCCACACACAATACAGTTTTCCCATGGAAAGTTTGCTGTTTAGTTCCACATAGAAATCCAAAGTTAAGTAGTATTATTCTGCTTATGAAAATCAAATGCAACTTGTTTTCTCACCTAACTCCTGGTGAAGTAGAAAAACAGGGAAGAAGGCTACTGCTTTACCTTTCTTGTCTCCACTCTGGGTTAAGTGGAATCTCTGGAGCAAAGAAGGGACTTTTCCTTATCATACAGCAACCAAATACTGCCCAAGCAGGAAAATTTTGAAACACAATGTAGGACAGAAAAATTGAGTTCAGGCTGGAGCTAAAACACAAACAGTTTTAAAGGTGATGGAAAGAAAGCGACTTCCAAAGGACTCATATTTTCTAGAATTTGTTGTGACTTGGAAACTCACATAAAATTGCTGGATTAAGGGAAACTCTGAAGGAAATGAATTGGCATGCAAGGAAAAAAGGACAGAGCAGAAACAGTTGGTTCCAAATCCATTTGTTTCAACTCTGTTTTGCCCAGCACATCTGGATTTTTGACTGTTTAAAAAATGTGTGCTCTTTAGAGATCTTCACTTTTCAGATACAAATTCCTTTTGGTCCTTCTGTAGAGTTCCTTAAGGGAAAAGATATTAGCAGATGTACCTCTGAGTTTTGACTTTTAGGATCTTGTCACATCCCTGACAGATAAAGTGTTTAGTTTCTATAGCCATTGGAGAGTGATAGCTATCATCAGAAATGAGTCATACCTAACTTAGGAGACAAATGACCCTTTGGAGGCAACTTTTTCTCCAGCGACTACATGAGGAGCCTGATGTTTAAACCAGACCCTTGATTTTCGGGTATCTACATTAATGGAACAAAAGACTCATGTCTTTTTCTTTTTGGTTAGAAGTTCTTGCTATTACGACCACTCAACCTGTGCCCACATGAGCAAACTGGTGGATGCAATACTGTATGATAGCTCACCAGTAACCCTTGCAAGAGTCACATCCCTAAAGAAGCACCTTGGAAGCACAAACTGCCCTGTTTACAAAAAACTGTATGTTATACACTGTTTTGTTATACACAAACTGTATAACAAAACAGTCCAATCTTTTATTTCAGTCGGTCTTTCAAAAGTGCCATTGGCTTTTCTGACACAAGAGAGCACTTCGTCATCTCCAAGAACATCCTTTAACAGTAGGCTAACACACTCAAAATGTGATCTGGAGTTGTGAAACAATTGCTTTGACGGCCTTCTTCAGCTTGGTTACAAGAAACCTTGCTTGACAATTCGTTTTGAACATCTGGTCTACTGTTGCTGAGCATCTATTTATAAAGCTGGCCTCAACAAAATTCTCATAGAAGTGTCTGTCTTCAATCAGTTTGTGTGTGTCTTGTGGCAGCAGAATATTTTACAGACATTAGTTCCTAATTGTCCAGGGTTTTCTTATACAAATCAGCATTCCTTTCTGGAGCTACTTTATTTATATATGTTTTTTATTAACAGAGCTGTTTCTGTATACAACATAAATGAAAACAACACTATTAGAGAAGCTGTGAGTCATTGCCATGATTTTATTAAATATATTATGTCAAGATCTCAGACAAGGCATGAAAAGGCTTTAACGAACAGCTAGCAATGGCTTAAAATACATACAAAACACTTTTTTTCTGCATTTGTATTAAAATAATTTTAAAATCCTCTGGTTTTACCAAAGCTAGATAAGTAATTGTAAACAAGCACATTTGGAGATGTTAAACAATATCTGAGAGGAGGGAAGAAAGAGAAAGCATGATTCTCATTCAAGAAAAAAGATAGGACAGTTTGATTACTATTGTTATTACATGGGGAAATCATATATCAAGTGAAGGCATATAGGGGAGTGATTACAGGTCTGAGTCTATCATGATTTCCTCATCATAATATCTTCATAGAATGGTGTGGGTTGGAAAGGATCTTAAACAGCCCTCCATGGGCAGGGACATGTCCAGCTTTACATCCACTAACATCCCCAAGTCCTTCTTGGCAGTACTGCTCTCAGTCTCTGCATCCTGAACCTGTATTGATACTGGGGGTTGCCCTGACCAAGGTGCACCTGGCCTTGTTCGGCCTCATGAGATTCCCATGGGACCACTTCTTGAGCTTGCACAGGTCCCTCTGGATGGCATTCTGTCTCCCAGCTTGGTGTAATCTGCAAATTTGCTGAGGCTGCACTCGATCCCACTCTCTATGTCATTGATGAGAATGTTAAACCATACCAGTCCCAATAGAGAACCCTGGGGGACACCACTCATCATTGAGCTCCATCTGGACATTGAGTCCTTGACCACTACCATCTGGATGTGACTGTCCAACCAATTCTTCATCTGCCAAACAGTTCACACATCAAACTCATATCTCTCCAATTTAGAGAGAAGGATGTTGTACAGGATGGTGTCAAAAGCCTTATAGAAGTCCATATAGAGGACATGCATATTTCTTCCCTTGCCAGTGATGTAGTTAATCCATCAACAAAGGCCACTAAGTCGATCAGGAAATACAATTTCATGAAATTCCTACCTACAATAATGACAGCAGATTAAAATATAAAAAGTAATCCTCTCTTTTGTCTTTTTTCCAGTCCCAGTATCGGTTATCAATAGATGAATATTATGCTCAAATAAATTCAAGATGACTCAGTTAAACTTGTAGTCAGACCTTAGGAAAAAAATCTGCAAGGTTTTCCTTGGCTTCAATGGTACAAAAATCTCCTTCTAAATTCTTTCCTATTCAAACCCCCTTTTTTTCTAGTTTGCATACTCTAGATGGTGCAAAGACAAAATGTATTGCATGGATTCAATGAAATACAGATATCCAGCCTGGATGATGGATATGATGAATGATGATGAGAGGACAAAGAGTTTTGTCACATGTAGCAGAGCAAGAAAATGTTCCTAAAGAGATGCATCTTTCTGACTCAACAGCATCAAACTTCAGTGATCTCTGAAAAAAAATAGTAAAAGGAATTGGCACAGGTTGCCTAAAGAAGTGGTAGATGCCTCATCCCTGGAAATGTTCAAGTTTAGGTTGGATGGGGCTTTGAGCAACCTGATCTAGTTAAAGATGTCCTTGTTTATTGCAGGGGGGTTGTACTAGAAGACATATAGGTCCCTTCCAACCCAAACTGTTCTATGATTCTGTGATACTATGTGACATTAAATTATATACACATTTGTAATAATTTGGGTGCCTCAGCTTTGGATGATCCCAGGAAGTGCCTTAAAATTGAGACTGCTAAGTGATCCATGGAGATGCAGGATACCCTGCACTCAGGAAAATGTTTTGAGTAACCTTTTACACATGCTTTAACCATTTTGAGGTAGGAATTACTTTCAGAGTATGAATTCCATTTTCATTAGCTTGTCATCTTTTGCACATACATAGATATATTTCTACACATATAAAGAAACAAAAAGAAAACTCAAAATGCTGCTCCTATAGGACCAAAACACTGCTATTGGTATAATGTAGCTTTAAGATATTGTAGCTTTAAGGTATTGTATTGGAAAGAATTTTTAGCAAAGTGTAGTATTTCTGCATGAAATTCATTGTCTGCAAGTGGGCCTCTATAATTATGCTACATATTGCTCTGTCCATCATTAGTCTCATAAGGAATAAGAAAGATAAATTGAAGGAGAATATTTCAGTATTACACTTCCAGGTGTGTAACAGCTGCTCAAGGCTGAGGGACATCAGCACTAAAGGCTATAAATTCTACTGGAACTCGGGCCATTTTCCATCATTCTGGCTTTCTCACATTAATAATCTCTGCAATTGAAACCGCGGGAGCTCAGATGTGCACTGTCACTCTCCTCGCGATCATCCCTACACACCGACCTGTTCTGGAGTCTCACTGGGGCCTTGAGTGGTAGTGACAGGCAGAAAGCTGTGATTTATACAGTGCTGTGCTAATTAAGGCAGTGCTGCCAGAATTTGGGCCATGTCTGTGTAGTGGGTTGACACTGGCTGGATTCCAGACACCCACCAAAGCCTCTCTATCACTCCCCTCAGCAGCTGGACTGGGGAGAGAAAATATAACAAAGGATTCATGAGCTGAGAAAAGGACTGGGAGAGATCACTCACCAAATACCAGCACAGGCAAAATGGGCTGTAATGAGAGATATTAATTGATTTTATTACTAACAAAATCAGAGCAGGATGATGATGAGAAGTAAAATAAGACCTTAAAAACATCTTCTCTGCACCCCTGCCTCCTTCCCAGCTCTGTCTCCTCCCTCTGGTAGTGCAGGGAGACAGGGAATGGGGATTATGGTCAGTTCATCACTTGGGGTTTCTGCCAATGCTCAGGGAAAGGGGCTCTTTCCTTGCTCCACCGTGGGGTCCCTCCCACGGGAGACAGTTCTCCATGAGATTCCGCAATGTGAGTCCAGGCAACAGATCTCCACAACTTTCTGCAATGTGGGTCACTCTTCCACAGGATGCAGTCCTTCAGGCACAGCCTGCTCCAATGTGGGTCCCACGTGGGGTCACAAATCCTACCAGGAAATCTGCTCCAGCATGGGTTCCATTCTCCATGGGTCTGCAGGTCCCTGCCAGGAGCCTGCTCCAGCACAGGCCTCCCACAGAGTCACAGCCTCCTCCAGGCATCCACCTGCTCTGGTGTGGATCTTCTCCATGGGTTGCAGGTGGATCTCTGCATCCCCGTAGTTCTCCATGGGCTGCAGGGGCACAGCTTCACTATGGTCTGCACCAGGCACTGCAGGGGAAAGCCAGCTCCAGTGCCTGGAGCATCTCCTCCCCCTTCTTCTTCACTTATATTGGTGTCTGCAGAGTTGTTCCTCTCACATGTTCTCAACCCACTCTTCTCTGGTGTCAATTGCAACTGCGCAATATCTTTTTTTTCTTCTTCTTAAATATGTTATCACAGAGGTGTTACCACCATTTCTGATTGGCCCAGCCTTGGCCAGTGGCATATCAGTCCTGGAGCCGGCTGGTGTTGGCTCTGCTGGACATGGAAGAGGCTTCTGCCAGCTTCGCCCAGAAGCCAGCCCTGTAGCCCCCCCACTATCTAAACCTGGCCATGCAAACCCAGTACAGTCTGTGTTTCCCATTGAAACCTTTATGTTTGACAGTTTAAAAATGTGGCCATTAAATGCCACTCCAGGCTGTAAATTGTCATACAGGTTGTCAGTGCCAGAGGAAATCTTACAATCAAGTACAAAATGTGCTCGGCACTTTTGAAGTAACTTGGGTACATACTCATGTACACATACACAAGTGTCTGCACATCAACATGAGTTTGGAACAGGAAATGTGCAACATAAATTATATACATTGCTCAACCCATAAGGTTCATAAAGGCAACTCTATTCTGATTGCTCCTCACTTCAAGGATGACAACAGAACCACTCTCTGCTTTGTACCTTTCACACCACTGCTAGGAGAAATACCACCAGCTTTACTCTGAAAGAGATGAAGTGGGAGTCCCTTCAATTTCTGATGCCCACTCAGGCTTCTTTAGGCATACTTTGAGGTCTGGTAGACACATATTGTGGGGTTGGGAGCAGGCTGTGATGTTCTTGCGCTCAGCTGACCTGGTCTCAACAGCACTGGTCTCAACTGGCTCTTCCTGGTCCACATCCCATGTTTCTCCCATTCTTGGGCTAGAGCCACGGCCAGTCTTATCCCCCAGTGGGGGGATCCCTGGTCACATCATCCCTGGTCACATCTGAAACTGTGCAGGGCTTGGGGCTGCTGGAGCATCTGTCACAGAGTGGTTGGTTGGGGCTAAGGGCAAGGTACCTAATCTCCTTGTTTTCTCAATGCAGGGATGAATGCGTGCCTTCCTCTCGGGGCTGCTGAAATCCCAGAGATGAGTGCCACAGATGCACCTGTAAATAACTGCATAGATCTAAGAACATACTCATGAATGAAAAAATTCATTATTTCAAAAAAGCAAAATGAAAGAATGAGGAACGAGGAAGCAAATTCATGCCTTTGAATCACACTAGTTTTTGGTAACATTTGCTGTGTTCCTAGTACACCACATAACAAACCCACCTGAAAGTCACAAACATAGAATAATAAATGATGTGTATGCAACATTTGAGAATAGTAACCTCCAGACTTTAAGCAGCTTGCATACTAATTACTTCTCGAAAACTTACTTCCTTCCATAAGCTTCCTTCCCTCCCTAAGCTTGGGGAAATATCCAGTTGATATAGCTGTAAAGAAAGGAGTGCAAGAGCCAATAGATCACAAAATATGAGGTATGAAGGAGTGCCCATTTCAATCAAACCGTCAGCATGAGCATTCTTATTTATGATATGTTATAAATGGTTTATTGCCTGTTTTACAACTCTAGCTGCCCAAAGTTTGATTTAATCAGAAAACATGCCAGCAATATGCATTGACGCCAGGCCTAGTTTTCATGTCCTGGAAGTTGTGACAACTTAGCCCAGACTTTTCCCAAGCTATTTGCCAGTGGACATGAATCCATCAGGTATTTGGGAAAAAGTATGCACTGTGACTTGTAAATCTCTCAGGCCCTGAGGACAAAATCTGCACCCTGAGTATCTACTGGTGAATAGAAACACCACTCATGTTATTATTAACTGGATATGTCCCTTTTTTTTACTGCCCAGTACTAGAAACCATAATCTAAACTGCTGAGTAGTTTCTAAGTCATCACTGGTGTGTTTTGCCATTAGAAGTACTGAAGTCTCACCTGAATCAATGTGGGACCTCAGTTGGCCTTACTGGCTACAGGGAATATTGTCTCCTTCACTGGGACCATTGCTGGACCCACACATTGCTGGGAGGTTTTCCTTTCTCTCTGCCTTACTTTGCCTCAAGCTGTGGGTAGAAATATTCCTAAAGAATGGAAGGAAGAAGAAAACAGATCTCTCCTGCTCCCAAAGTTGGGCTGAGGATGGAACTTGCTTTCCTGGGCCTTTATCACCTTTTGCAGTTGTCCTGGCATGGAGGGAGATCACTGGATGTTTGCTGCTGTATCCCTCCCTGGCACAGCAGGATTTGCCAAGGGTTGCCTTCAATCCACTGTGGCTCTCCTGCACCAATATGAGACATATTGCTCCTCATTTGGGCCAGAGTGGGCGTGCAGGTGGGAGACTTCACTGGCTGACTGGATGGTATCGGCCTGATCTGGATTTAGATGAGCAAAGGCCATTATTTATACTGGGAAATGAAAAGTAATTTTTTTTTAAATGAGCTCCTTGTGACTTGTACAGTGGTCTGAAAGAAAACAGGAGTAAGAACTCTACCATTGCACCAACAGATTTACAGATCTCTCATGTGTCTCTGTTTTGTTCCCCCAAAGGGGACAGAGAAGACATGGCAGCAAGTTGTAGGCAGTCAGCTTTCTTTATTCACTGTGCTGGGTCAGGCCATATAGCTTCTCATCAAGTTCCTTCAAATGCACAAAGTTGTGGGAGGGAGGAGGAAGTCTAGAGAGGCAGCTAATATTCTCAGTTAATTAAATTTAACTAACTTTCTTCAGCTACTTAAAATTCCATGTAAGCCCTCGATATGCATATGTGCCCTGATCAGCCTTCTGATTTTGGTCGTGTGGCCGCATACACAGAAATGCAGCCCTGTCCTGCAGATATCAAAGCTTCACACTGGTCTCAGAGGAGGACACCAGTGAAATGATGCATCAGGGATGGAGCCCTCCCTGCCTTTCATCTGCATTACCCTCAATTCAAAACTCATGCTGAGCCAGGGCAGCGTGGGGACACAGCAGCAACACAAACACACGAGCACGATCTAACAGCAGACAATGCAGAGGGCCTGGCCAGCAACTGGTTGTCCCAAGATCCTGGAAAACTTACCAGGAGATTAAGTACTGCAGAAGCATCAGCACACAGAAGTGCCTTTTAAACCCTAATTGTTTTATAGTATACAAAGCAATATCTTATGCTATTAAGCTATTTGTTTACCAAGCATCAAAAGTTGCTGGCTGCAGAAAAGCCGTGCTAGCATATTGTGTACAAATTTTAAGCCAAGATGCTATATGGTACTGAACTGCTAAATTATATAAGCTTTCTGCATTCAGTGATGTTACATAAGGATAAAAGACCTCAAACTTTGGTCCTGTACCTTCTAGTGGATGGATTTGTGTCCAATGTCAAAAACAAAAAAAAAAAGAAAGTAATGAAAAAAGTGTAATGCAGCTCATTTATTTGTGTTCTTTCCTTTGTTTTTCAAATTCATCGGGGAAAAAAAGCTTTGAAAAGAGTGAGCCTAGTATTGAAAATAGAATAAGAATGTGTTTAACTTCACCTGCTCAATAGATGAAGGTTTTATCACTTTGAAAATCTTTTGGACTGCTAGGAGGGAAGTGATGAGAAAATATAAAGCCTTTTTGGAATAAACAGGAATGTAAATCATTCTGAGTTCAGACAGTGCTCAGCTCAAGAATGCATGTTTCAGAAAAGATTAATAAACCAATATTTCTTTCTTGTGCTCTTCTTTGGAGAAAACAGTTGGCTTTGATTAACTAAATGAAGGTCAAAAGAACAGAGACAGAAATGTATTGAATACCTGATCCAGGCTAGGTGTAACTGTTAAAAGAGAAAGTTGAATCCTCTATGTCCTTAGTTGTGGGACAGATATTTTTACTAAGCATATAGCATTATTTATAGTGCTTCCATAGGGTAGAGATCCAAAGCATATTTAAATTAAGTTTTCCCTATTGTAACTGACTTTATAATTGGTCTAGAAAGACCATCTGTGTATAATAGAAATACAAGTGTGTAAGGTGATTGATGCTTTAAATTAATCTAAAGGCAGTGTACCAGTGGACACTCAGCTATCTTGGCTGTGCTGTTGTATGCTGGATCATCTTAGGGAACTGTAAAGCCAGATTATGCCCTTTGTCTTGCCACTGTTTTAAACCTTGAGAGTGAAAAATGGGGTGGAGCTACAGGACAAGAGATGTAGCTTGCTTTTCTGTTGTGGTCAATGAGGTTTAAAACACAAGCAGAGGCACAGTAGGTGAGAATTACGACAGAAAGACTGACTTTAACAAGCCAGAAAAATTTATGACAGAAACTATCAACCTCAGAAAAGCCAGGCTATTCCCTTGTAGTATGTTTGGTAAGTTTATTTTTATTTAATACAGACATTTCTTCCAAAATGCAGTCACATAGTGATGAAAGACTGACTGTCCATCCTTACATCAACATTTTAGATTATTTTTCATGGACAGCTGATGACATTTTTTTGTCTCAGTAACCTCATTCACTTGCGAGTACTATTGCTGGTGACTTCTCTTGTCCCCCTGATTTCGGATAATGAGCTTTCGTAGGGGACATGCTGTTCTCTGCATGAGACAAAATGTTCTCAGCACTTAACAGATATTTCCATTGTAAGCTTGGCTCACATGATCAGGGGTGAATAAGCTGCTGAAGAATATGATGCCATTTACTTGTGACTCACCTGCCACATTTTGTTTTCAAAAAAATGTCAAATAAATTAGGGAACAAATGAAACAAAACAGAAATCTCAAGTTTTGAGCTGCAGGGGGAAAAAAGGAAACCTGAAGTACATTGGTTTTTTATCTCTGTTTTTTTATCTCTGGTTTCATTTAATTCTGCATTTCCTAAGTCTAAAATGAGTCCTGTAAACTTTTCTGTGCCTCTGCAATTTAACTACAGGGATAGTTGAAGTAAATTAAAAGAAACTAATCATATGATTTATTTTAAGCCCAAGATTAAATATTAATATGGCAGGGGCCTCTGTAAGGATCATCAAAAAAGAGTGGTATTGCTACAAAAAGCATATGAGCTCAAGAATTTCTTTTCTGCTAAAGAAAGACCTGAAATTTTTAAAGCAGTTACTTGTTCTCTAACAGGAAACACGGGAGCTGTGTTGGATTACTGGCTTAGTTCAGAAATACATGGAAAATGTAATCTGTATTGATGGAAGGACTGTAAGACTATCACATGATTAATTTTTGCCGGATTGAAATTTAGCCCCAAATCCAAAACTTTCTCAGAACTCAGACAATCAGACCCACCAATACTTCTAAGTATCCACTTCAAAAACCATTCACATCACACCTGCTCGAAACCAGGAAAACTGTTTTTCTAGACCTCATGCTGTAAATCTATCCCAAAAAACTTCACAATTATACACAGTGGGTGGAGCCATGGGATCGGGAATACATTTAAAAGGAAGGGCCAAGCTCTCGGGATGCATTGTCTGCCATTGTGTGCCAGGTTGAGCTAATGCATGGGGGTTGCACAGGAAGAAATGGCTTTTTTCTAATTTGCACTGCTGAAAATTACAGAAGTCCTGCGTATGGTCCAATAGCCCACAGAACTAGAAAATTTAGGAAAAAAATCTCGGGCTTTGGGACAAATTTTGAAAAGCTAGTGTTCTCATGCGGCACAGCAATAGCTGAGCTGATTCTAACCAGACTGCTTCAGAGAATGGGGGCATTTGAGGCAGCCCTGAACTTGGTGGGGGATGTTTCAACCACTTGAAAAACATCTTTAAACCAAACCAAATTTTAAAACTAAGCAAAGAAGCACTAACCTGATTATATGAACGTATTAAAGACAGCACCAGAACATGGCTGATTCTGCTCTGCAACTTTAATTTAAATCAAATATAATTTTTCATTTAAATTAATGATGAAGTCTCTTTTAACCTTAATGGATGTGAAAATTTATGTATTTTTAAATAGTTGGACATAATATACTTGGTTAGCATTTCAAATAAGCTTAGTTTCTTCTATGTGATCAATATTGATCAATATTAGGAAATGCACATTTCTCATTTGCAGTGTTGCCAATACAGTTGTGTAATATGACATAAGAGTTCTGATTTCTTTGAGTTCATATTGTTTCTCATACCTCATATGATTTCAAATTATGTTTTATAATAAAACTGCAAGGATTTTTTTCTTCAGAAAGAAAGATAGATGTTCAGATCTAAAAATTATCACTAGTTACAGCAGCAGTTGCCCAAATGAACTAAAATTTAGTGTTAACAGAGACTGACTCAGTTTAGCTTTAAGAATAAGGTCCTGGAGGAGCAAAACCCAGCAGTGACAACTGTATGTTCGTGTGTAAGGAATTTGTAATGTTAACTTCCGATTTGCACAATTTTTAATATCCAAATGTTTGCCTCCTTTATGATTAGGCATAGAAGTTTGGGGCCAAAATAAACACGCTCGGTGTCAGGACATTTGAGAAAACATCCTCAAAGATATCCTGGTTTACGTGAGAAGCTTCCAAATTCCTTCAGCAGCTTGGAGCACAGGTGCCATAAAGCCAGTCTTGCTCTTCCTCTTGTGTGGTGCTTCCTGAAGGATAAGATAAAATAATTTCCATACATAGTAAATCACTATGCCTGCCTGTATAGGATCAGTTTTACGAAATCATACTGAAGTTCACAGACAAAATGTGTTATCTAACACAGAGATTAATATGTTGTATTTCTCTGTGTAAAAATCTCTGTGTAAAAATTGCTTCAATCTCTGCATTTATCCTCAGAGATTTTCATCT
This sequence comes from Aleadryas rufinucha, assembly GCA_013397815.1. Taxonomy (NCBI): domain Eukaryota; kingdom Metazoa; phylum Chordata; class Aves; order Passeriformes; genus Aleadryas; species Aleadryas rufinucha. The sequence goes on from VZTH01002895.1 coordinate 273,454, forward strand.
AGAAACTGACCTGTGTTGACCAGTCTGAGCCTTTGTGAGTCCATTTTGTGGTGGCACAAATGCAGACCAAGTGCAATACCTGTTTCCCAGTAGCTTTTGCAATTTTTTTTTTTTTTGCCATACATCAAAAGCATTTCTTTATTGATCTGTGTGAGTGCTATGGTTTTAACCATAAGAAGGCACTGGGTGACATTAGCAACCAACAAATCTTCAGTAGGTACATTGAAATGCATGCTATTATGGGGGGTGTTGGGAAAAAGGGAGTCTGAGAAGTATTTTAGTAGAAAGCTCATTCCATTTGCTTTAGTCTTTTTTTCCAAGCAATGACTCACTTCAGAAACTAGTGAATATGGACTTCTTTGAGTAGTTTTTACCCAGATCTGCACATTGTGACTGGACTGTAGATGTCAAAAGCTTATTAGGTGTTAAGTGTAGAGGGACTACAAGACTAGTTGGCTTTATGAAGACTGCATCATTTGCTGTGTCTTTTCTAGCTGTTGTGATTATCATGATGCATGGACTAGGTAAATCCAAAATCTACAATTGGCAATACTAGGGATGACTGATTTAGATTTAGAATCATAGAATGGCTTGGGTTGGAAGGAACCTTAAAGATCATCTAGTTCCAACCTCCCTGCTATGAGCATACCACCTTTCACTAGATCAGGTTGCTCAGAGCCCCATTCAGCCTGGCCTTGAACACTTCAAGAGTCGGGACATCCACAGCCCCTCTGGGCAACCCATGCCAGTGTCTCACTAGTCTCACAGTTAAGAATTTCTTCTAATTATCTAATTTAAGTCTAGACTCTTTCAGTTTAAAGCCATTAAAATCGCCTCTTCATGATTCCATGGTTTTACCTTTAACACTAACTAGATAATGTCATGGCCAACTACAGGATGTACATACTCCATTTGTTTGCCCATTCCTTCTGTCAAAACTTCCTTGGGTGATTGCTGAGGTCCTAATTTTGTGTTAAGGGTTTTATGGAAGAAGCTGGTACACCAAGTCGGGAAGAGAAGTACCATACAGATTTTTCGTGTGCAATTACCCTCTGTCCAAGCAGCCTTGATGAGCACTGGATGGGATGGGAGCTGATGGGAGCCCTCTGCTACACCATTTCTGTGATTACCGCTGCTCAATGACTGCTGCAACATCGTCAGTGCTTCACATGCACGGTGATCAATGGCAGGAAACACTTCCATGTGGCTTGGTGAGGCCCACGCTGCCTTTTGACCACCTGCACTCAGTCCCTGCCAGACCAGAGCCTCACTGAAGCCATCATGGGTTGGGTTGTTCTTCAGTCCCAGCTATGCCCCGGCACAGAGATAACGCTGACTATCTCACCTGACTGATGAGTACAAAAAATTATGCTCTGTTGATGCTTCATTGCAGTAGATTTTGAAGTAATTAACCCTAAGTTTTTGATACTGTTTTGTTTTGTTGTGTTTGGTTTTTTTTGGGGGGGGGTGGGCAGGGTTGTTTGGGTTTTTTTGTGAAAACAAATTGATTTGAATGTGTATTTGTTCCATTCTATACAGTCTTCACTGAAGACACTGAGTGGGATGGATTAATTCTTCCCATTCCTGAGTACTCTCTAGAAGGATTATTCAGGACTGTGTCTTGTCACCTTCAAACACAGTGCACTTCTCCTGGAGATGTGCCAGAGAAGCTAAGAAGAGTGCTGCATCACAGGGATGTTTAAAACCAGAGAACTTGACAGCATGTAGATCCAGACATGGACACAGGGCCCAGACAGAGCAGCCTGGCAACTTTCCGGCAGTTCTCAGTGAGACACATGGGTCTATCACAAATCCAAAACACATTATGCTCAGAAGAAATCTTTGATTTCATACAGTTAGTATAAAATAAAACACTGCACTGCTGCACATGATGGCTCATACGGCACACACGAATAGTGCTCCCCGAAGGGTCTGTGATGGCTGGGGATCATGCAGGTTGAGACAAGATTAATAAAACAAGAGGAAAGGTAATAAAAATTATTTTCTTGTCCTATTACAATTAGTCTTTTATACAAGTGCAAAGACTCATATGGTCTCCTGTCCAAAAATGACAGCCTATTTATTCAATCGTATGCTTCAGGTTTAGAGCAACGCCCTCTCAGCAAGGGGGTATCAAGCAGCTCCTGTTTGAAACTCTGCTGACAGCACCTCTGAAAATGTCCCCCATTCACAAAAATGCTACAGTGACAGCTAAGATTGCCTAAAAGCCCTTCCCCAGCCACAGATGCCATATGCAGTTTTACAAAACTGTGTCTCCAAGCCAGGGTCATTAAATAACCTGAGCATTCCAAATCCAGACGAGTATCTATCTCCTCTCTGACAAATCTCTTCAACGAAAATGACCAATTAAAAATACTCTATTTTAGGCACCTTCTGCTTTGTCACTTAAAAAAATAAAAGTGAAATAAAATTTCTAAACAAGGTCTAAAAAAATCTATCACTTGTTTTAATTTTTCCTAAGGCATGATGGCCTCCAGTAATTCTGAGACTTTTTACATGGTGATTTGGGTGGCCACAGTATTCGAGATAAACAGTTATGTGTGCATTTGCCTGAATAATGAAGGAGGCAATGGCAAGAATCCCTTCAGAATCCTGGCATAACAACAGAGCAAAATGAATGAGAAGAAAGGACTGAAAAAAATTGTGCTAGGTCTGCTAACATGTTCTTGGGAATGCAGCAGGTATAACCCAGGTCAACTTTTCAAAAACCAAGCAAGGAATTCAACTTTCCTTTCTCTCAACATGGATTTCTTTAGCAATATGCCAGAAGCTTTTTCTGACACGAGTAAGATAGAAAGTTTTACGATTTCTTTAGAAACTTTACCTCTTCTAACACCCTTAACCCCTTTCCTCACTCTTCCTAATTGCATTTTGAGCCATATCAGATAGAAAAATTTCAAGCCAACTAAAGACTGACAACTATTGGGGGGTTTTGTCTGTGTTCTTAATTGAAAATTTGTACATTAACACTAAAAAGACAAATGCACTATAAAAGTGAATACATGTGATATATTTAGAGCAGTTGGGTAATCTTATTTAAAAATAACTGATGACTTAGTTAAGGTTGCAGAGTTTTTAATCTATGCTGAGTGATTCCAGTAATATCTTTCATTAACCAAGACCTATCATATGCAAATGTATGTCATTTTTGTTTGGAACTGACATCATACTAAGGAAACATATTTGCTTCTATTTGCTTCTTTGTGTTCTCTCTTTTTCTTCTGGCTCAGCAACTTTCTTCCATTGCTTAGGTCTTTCTTGTATTTCAAATATACTGAAAAACATGTCGAATGATTCAGATGATTCCTGGACTAACTCATCTAAATGCTAGTATGCAAATGGATTGTGTTTGTCACTACTGAAAAATCTACCTTTAATAACTGCTGGTTAGTATTTTTTTTTTCCCATTTTTATTGGAACGTAAGCAATTTTACTGTCAGCATATGACATGACTACTTTTTTTAGTAACTACAGGACAGAATTATGTCCACTGTGCTTCAATACTGGGATTTTCCCTACTTCCAACAGCTTTCGTGCGTTTTTCCCAATTCTAATGTATCTAAAATGCTGCTGTATCATCTTACCCACTGACCCTAGACACCTGCTTATGTTCTTTTGTCTCACTTATCCTTTTTTTATTATTCATAACTTCTAATTTACATTAATCACTATGAACGTCCTCCTTTTTTCTGAACTGTTTTATATTGCTCCCCAATTAATTATTGGTGGTTTTACATTCCCTCTAAATCAAGTTGGTTGGTTTTGGTTTTTTTTCCCCCCCATATGGTTCTTTCCCAAAACTGAAAGATTATGACCGGACAATATTTTAAAAGCAGTTTGCAATTTGCATTTGCAATTTTTTGTTTAAATTCTTTTATTCCATCTGATCTGATTCAACTGCTTTTGAGATGTCAGTAACTGGGAAGCAAGTTTTGCCATACAGAGCCTTTCCCTTCCTCATTTTGCCGAAACAGGTTAAAACCAATTTTTTAACATCTCCATTATACAGATTTTCATATAGGAATACTGCTGAAGTGGATTTTCCTCTTCTAAATGAGAAGTTCTGCACTGAAACAAGAGCAGATGCACTCCTTCCCTTCAGTTAGCAAAAGGTTTGGGTCTACCATTTACAGCTGCCTATTCACTGCCAAAGCCTGTGGCTGAATCAAAGCTCCCTGGAAGCACAGCCACATCAAGCAACTGTGGTTACCTCCAGAGCTGCCCAGGTGGAAATTCACCATCACCATATTGTTTCCTTTCCCATTTGGTGTGTGGAAGCACAGGCCAATTTCTTAAACGTCGGTGCCAGCTCAACTTAGTAAATTCAAATTTCAGCAGCAGGAGCAAAGCTGACTCTAAATTAAATCATGTGAATCAATACAGATATTTGAATATGCTTCTGCGAATGTTAGAATTTCAGTTCTTATTCCTGCAAGTATAGAACCACCTTCAACAGCCAGCTGTTAGCTACTGGTAGGTTTAAATTATTTTCATGAGGGTCTGTATACCTACTGGAAAGTGCTTAAGGACTTGAAAATCAAAGGCAGCTGAAAATTATAACCATGATAATGTGTGAATACTCCGAAGTATTTAGAAATAACTGTTTCTATCTATTCCTTTCTTGTGGGCTATATAAAATAAAAAACTTGGTTACTTCTAGCTTGACTGTGTGAAGGGTATATTTATTATTGGAAAAGAACTGCTTTTGAAGAAAGAAATTTTAACTTCCGTTTTGAAAGGTCATTTTAAATGGTCATTATAGTTGTACTGAATTCACCTGAGACTAGTGTCTGGGACCTATTCCACTTCAGCTATGGTAGGTGTTTCAAAAGACCCAAGCACAAGAGGTTTTGAGTATTGATTTCTGAACAATAAGAGTTTGTCATCGAAATGACAAAAATATCTGTTGTTCCCCCCTAGGGCAATTTATCTGAGCTGAAAATAATTTCCACAGAGCATCTCCCATCCTGGCTCCAGGGTCTGCTCTACTGCATCCTACACCTCCCATTCTCTCCTCCCTTGCACTTGATCCAGGCAAACAGTTCTTTCACTTTTCTTTATTTGGTCAATAGCTGGCCTTTTTCTTAGCCACTGAAATTTCTAACAAGCTGTGTACTCTTTGCCAGAGAAAGTTTGCAGTTTCAATTTATTTTCCTCCATCTCATAAAGGAATAATGCAGTATTGTTCTTCTTAAATTAGGAATGGAATTTCTTTTGTTTAGCCTAATGTCCCCTCTGTATTTTGGAGCTCTCATGAGCAGAGTCTTTTTCTACTTTTGTGGGTTTCTAAACATTCTTTTATTATTAAAATTTTCAAAAAAATTTACTTCTGCTTTTAAAAGGGTACTTGGTGAGTGACATTTTGTCATGCAACTGTGCATTGATCATCAATGTTTAATTAAAACCTGTCATTGAGAGGTGATGTCCTTCCTTAGGAATGAATTTACTTTAGCAGTGAAAGTCTAGAGGGGCAGTTCTCTTGCTGTCACAGATCGACTTAAAAGACCAGAGAGACATGCAGGAAGACAACTAACAGTTCTGTGCATATTTATGGACTTGTTGTGCATGTGGTAAGTACTCTCCTGACAGCTAGTGTTAAATCCAATCAATCATCACATAAATACATCACTGTGTATATTCACCTCACTCCTTCATTAGCATTCATTAGCAATTAATCAACACAGCAGTAGTCTCTGGAAAGATCAACAATCCATAAGGTACATTTACATTAAAGATGAGCAAGTGAACATTTGTTCCACTTCAGCTAAGTCTTGTGTATTGTCATTTCTTCAAGGAGTGAAAGACATTGATCAAGCAAATGACTGATTGATTGATAGATAGAACATGCCATCTATTGCCTCTGAAGACCATTTTTCTTCAAACCAGAGGACAGTAGTTTTGCTCAGAAAAAAACTTTCAGTCTTCAGTTTCACAGGATGTTTCACCATACTGGTTGAAAATGTCTTCTTTCCTTAAATCCACCGGCTTTGGAGACAAACTCTGTTGCTGAATGTCTTTCAGTTTCTAAAATAAGACCATGTTCTAGGGTACAGGGGTCCAGACATATCCTTTTAGCACCAGACATGGAATTATGTTTGTTTTGCTGATTTATTTCTTCAGCCAAAACAATTAATTAGAAGCATTTCCAAGGCAAAGTGGAAGAAAAAAAATTATATTCAGGCATATGAAAAATACAGCCTTACTTTTTTGTTCTATTATATTAAGAAATAATAAATCTTAATACATTCAAAGACCTTTACAACCCTGTGGAAAATTAACTTTAGCAAGATTAATTGAAGTAGTTGTTCAACTCCACTTATTACGTAAATATATTCTGATAATGATATCTTTAGTGTTTGTCTTAAGTACTCTTCAGACTTTATAGCAGTGAAATTATATAATCAGGTTTTAATTTGATTGTTTTCTTTTGTGATAGAAAATATGTATTTCAAAATAAAGATTTTTCTAACTTTAGATGCCAAAATTAATTTAAAAGAGAATTTATCACCTTATATTCAATGAAATTGAAACATTTGCATTGCCAAAAATATTAAGTTGTTGAGACACTAAGTAAACATATAATTCTTCTGTAATTCCTTTGCTTTCACAGAGATGCATTAAGCTACTATCATTGTCTTGTTAACTTGATAAAATATCCAGTATCTATTAAACATTCAGTTCTTTGTGAATATTGAAAGCTTCTTTTTTAATGCACCAATTGTGGATTTGGATTGCTAGTTTATCTGCTTCAATGTATCTCGTTACTTGTTTCATTATTTCTTTTTAATTACCTTCGCGTACAAATGCTATCTCTTTCTTATCTATGACTTGATATACCTTTGGACAGATATAAGTGGGCATATGCCCTCGCTGTGTCATACCTCAGAATTACTGAGCCACTTCACAGGACAACTCACCTCTAGTTCTCTCTGTGGCCACTCTGTTCCCTCTACACATTTTTTGTTTGTTTGTTCATTTGTTTTAACACGAATCTTTGTTCTGTGAAATATCTTTTCTTTCTTGTACCAATATTTCAATGAAAAAGTTTGTTAAGGTTAGGATAACCTCAAAAGGAAGTACTGTGAATGTGCTTAAATAACAATTTATGTCTTCCAGGTGAGGTGTGGTGGTGGGAAGAGAAGGAGTTGTTTTCCATATTGCAGAAATAGAGAAAGTTGCATGGTCATTCCATTTGATGAATGATTTTGAAGTTCTGTTTCACCATGATATGAGATGAACCCTTCGCTGTTGGAAAGTCTTCACCTCCATTGTAGGACTGTTTAGACCTATAGACCCTGACAGCTCACATCAGGGAAAAACCATGTGTTGTGGGAAATCTGGTAAGTCATATCTAGTCTCTGGATACCTGCACAACCCTGCCAGAAATAAAGGCTTCTCTGCAAAAACACATTTATTTGGTCAAAATTCTTCATCATTCAAACACAATTAAATATTGTGCACAATTATTCCAAGGAATTTTAAGTATAACTAAGACTACTCACCCCCATCCTTCCTCTCTGCTTGATTAACTTCTCAGAGATGGTTTGGCAGGATTCACAGAGGTCAGGACACCAGCAACCTTGGCTAGAGAGATAGCAAGCAAAACAATAGTGTGGATCCCATTATGAGTTTGTCTGCCCACTCCTACGCTACCCTCCTTATCAAAAAGCTCTGACCTAGCACAAAGATAAGCTTTGCTCCTCTCTTTCCCCAAGTAGCCTGTCTTCTGTGCAGGAAAGGCAGCATTTTACCTTTACATTCACAAAATGGTTCTTTAAACTTCATTTTTTGTAAGACTTTGATTCAAAGTTTTCTCCCATTTAAGAACAATGCCCCAAATGCACATCTTATTTTACACATAAGAACTGAAATTTGTTAAATTTAATCTTTATTTTGCAGAGGGAAACCCAGCAGTGATTTTTACTTTTTAAGCTCCTTTTCTATTTCTAGGAAACTTCAATGAAGCATTTTATGGTATGATGATAGTGCAATGGGAAGAACTTGTATTCAAGACGATTAGACAACCACTAACATAAGGCACTACTGAATTTCTCAACCCTACGGGCAACAGAAATGGCAGAGCAGATTTTAGGGAAATTTTACACATTAGTACATAAACAGTCTGTCAAGAAATCGCACCCTTCAGATGTCTGCCTCTGACAGTCTTCAAGACATTAAAAAAATCATAAATGTGATTTGCAATAGAGACATTTACTAGCCTTAATATACAGAGACTGTCATCACTAGGCAAATCCAGGAATGTCAAGTGAAGATTATTAGAGTCTCAAATACCCATGCAGCAGAATGGCACATGTGGATGGATGTAACCCAAAAAGTCATGAACTTCTCCTCTCAGTGACCTGTTTGGTCTTTAGTCCACAATCCCTTCTAGTATGGCCCTACACGCTTTTACAACGTGTAGACATAACTGTTAAAAGGAAAAGCAGGGGTCTATGAAAAGGGTCAGTAAAACAAGAAAACTGGAGCTTTGTGGAATTTAACATGTAATATTAAAAGGAAGGAAGCATTGGCATGGAGAAGGAACCAAATTGAAAGGAGTGAGGGAAGGAGAGAAACATGACCAAAATAAAAGATCTGAAGATGAACCAAGAGTCTGAACCACACTTGGAAAGAAAAGAGAGTTTATCTTCACTGCATTCTTTGACTGGTATGTGATTCCACAGCTTGTTTTATTTGGGTTGGTATGTCCAGGCAGTAGCTATCTAAGAGTGTGCAAAGGTGTGGTGAACTGACAATCTCAGTCCAAATGTCTGCAGACAGACATTTAAATTACAAGAGTGCCAGGATAAAACAAGAAACACCCTGGAGATGGAGCCTCAATCACACTCCCAGATGCAGAGATGCTGTGTCTTTTGGCTATGCAGCTGCACTGGCTGCCTTGGAATCAGCATATCTGGGGCTGACTCTAAGGTCTCAGGAGCCAGCATTATCCAACTCGTACCTTTCAGGTCATTACAGTCAATAATTCCTTTTCAAGTATCAAAAAGAAAAGAAAACAAAGTGAGATGATTAGAAAGCCAATTAGCAGATCAAAGTAAGAGAACCTAAGTCCGGGAGGGGGAAAAGAATGCATGTATGGTAATTTAGGCAGTAAGGAAGATAATTAGAACAGGGTAGTGATAATGGGATAAACTGGGGATCAAAAACCATAGAGTTTATTAGAAAAAAAAAAAAAAGAGAAGAAAATTAAGGGAAATTTTAATGACTCATTGAGTAAAACAATTAACCATATAAATATTAGAATGAATCGTTGTCTAGAAACCAACTTGGCGTCTTTGTAAGTGAGACAGTGAACCACAATTCTCAAAAAAGTGTAGTTTTAATTCTTCTCCCTGAGAAGTATTTCAATGTCTCTGATGCAAATATCTTCTGGGATAGTGAGCTGGATATGGAAGACATAAGCTGAGCAGCCAATGGAGATTAGAGACATAAAGGCAGACTTCTCCATCTCATCCTTCCTCCTTATCTTTTTTATATTTTAACTGCCTTTTTCAGCAAAGACGTCAGAGTTTTGGTGCTGAAGTCCCAATTCACTTTCTAAACTTTGTTTCACTTGACTTCCTGCCAAATTCTTTTTTTGTCTACAGTTCTCACAGCTCTAGCTTTCTGATGAGGTTTGTTCTTGGCCAAACTTTCTGTCAGCCTTTTCTCCCCGTGTTGTGAGCACACATCCCCCCTCCTCGGCCCTGTGCCTGCCTGAACTCCTGATCTTATCCCTGCTGTTGTCCATTTGATCAAAACATGCTACTCAGGGACTTACTGCAGATGGGGCAAAGAATGAGGAGAAACAGAAAACCTTCTTTTTTTGTGAGGTTTCCAAAGACCACCCTTGAGCTTTGGCTCCAAATGCCTCACAGCATTGTGAGTCCACAGATCCCTGTGTTCTCCTTCACAAAGTCCTGTGAGTCTTTAAACAGAAAGGCCCCTAACAGTTTGCACCCCATGGCTCTGTCAAAGCAACAACATGCTTGCATAAATATTGTTTGGCTCTAACCCTTTCCATGTGGCTTATACCACAGGAAGTTCACTTTCTTCTAAAGAGCCTGAACATGAGTGGGGGTAAGGATGAGTTTCAGTCTGTGAAGTATGAATTAGACTTTTAGAGACAGCTGGGACTCAAGAGAGAATGAAGGGTTTGCAGCTTAACAAGTAAGAACAGGAAGGAACAGAGCTGTGAAGAAAAAGAAATAAATCAGAGGCATAAGTAGAAAAATAAACATCTCCTTTATGTTACCTAAGGAGCTTCTGAAGTAATTTCAGCAAAGGAAAATTACAGTCACAGGACGAATGACATGGTCATTAATGTCAGCACTGTATCTTGTCAACAATACAGAAAAAGAAAGGATCTCCTGTGAAGATCAGGTGAAGATTAAAAAACATTCAACAGGAGATTCCCTCGAGTGAATAATGTCAAACAGTATATCTCCAGAATGTTCGCCTACCGCTTTGGTGATAAACAGAGATAAAAGATAAAGATGCTGTACCTCTGTGACCTGAAGAAGCTCTGGGTAGCAACTCTCTATTACTTTGCAAGTAGAGAGCATGAAGAAAAGGAACTACAAAGTAATACTTGCTATTTTATTTAGAGTGTTTAGTTCTCTGATTAGTAACTCATTTCAGGGAATGGAAAGATGCCGTTGGACCAGAAGGTGATAAATGCCTAGCTTCAGGTCAAATTCTTCCTGCTTTCTCAAGCCACAGTAGCTGTACTTGAGAAGATTGAGTCACACATATCTTTCTTTTCTCTCTGGAGGCAATTCTCTTGTCAGCTTTTCTCCTTAGGGATAGGAAAAGAGACATATTTCTACTAGGAGGGAAAGAAAGGAAAAGGAAAAGGAAAAGGAAAAGGAAAAGGAAAAGGAAAAGGAAAAGGAAAAGGAAAAGGAAAAGGAAAAGGAAAAGGAAANGAAAAGAGAAAAGATCATGTGTAGTCTCCTTCACAACCTTCCCATTTACTCCAGGTTAAAAACCACTGTACTTCTCTTAAATAGTGATTAATGGTAATTCTGAGTCAGTTGATTGCTATGATGAGTCTGGAAGATAACAATAAGAGATCTAGCAAACACTAGAGGAGAGAGATTTGGAGCTGGAAAGTGAAAGAAGGAAGGAGGATACAGTCGGATGCTTCAGGGTTTTGTGTTGCTCTGCTTAAGTATTTCTGTAGAAGATATGTGGTTTCAGATCTTGGACTTCATTCTTGTTTTACACTCCAACAAACATGAGACATTCTGCCATTACATGACACCACATGCCCCGTAACAAATTTGCTTAATGTATATTGTAAGAGCTAACATTATTTCTGTTCTTTTCCAATTAGTTTGGATTTATCTCAGTTTTAGACATCTTTAACATTTAGTCTAATCTACTTATCTAGCCCCTTGTTATAATGAGAGAAGAGAGAAAAGCATGTCCAAGGGTGATTCATCCTGCCTCTCTCATTTATCTGTCTTGCCAGAAGTAGTTGTATGGAAAATCATGTACTTGGTACTTGTATCCTGTAGCAGTGAGGTTTTTGGAGAATGAAAGAAAGTATGGAAACAGCATGACAGTTTTCTACTTCACACAAACAACTCCTTGCCAGGGTTTTCCTTGGGCAAATTTACATGTGAATCAACACTTGATCTTTAGCATTTTCTTTGGTCTATATTTTTTACAAGTGACCAAATCTTAGAATTACTCCCTGTGATATTTATATTTTTGCTCTTTGCTTTTTCCTCTTTAGCTTCAGCTCTATTTTCTCTTAATCTGAAGTTTTATTTTAAATTTCCATGGGTTTCTACTGTATTCTAGAAACTCAGTTATAGTTAGTACCCCATATGTTTCCCACCCTTTAAAAATATTTTCTTTCCTGAAATAATTACCACCTTTGTTTAAATTGATTTCAGTACATTTTCCCTCTTCCTTCACCTGGGCATGTGGAAAAGTACAACAGAGTTTTGCCCCTGTGAGATCAACATGACCAGAATTTCTCTAGCTTTCTCAATATGGTCCCTGAAGAGAAAATTGGGTTCTTCCTCTCACAGCTGCAATTAATCAAATAGAGCTTCCTTTTGGCAATTTGCAATGCTAACTTTCTTCCTTAAATTTTTCTTTTGAAAAATCTTGAAACCCACTAATAATGCATAAAAACTACCAGATATTTTCCAGAAAGTTCTGGTGGTTTGACTCATCCCCTCCATAAGATTATATTTCCTTCATGCAGATTCTGCAGTCCTGAGTCATTCCCTCTCAAAACTCTCAGAGAAAAGGAGTTGTGGTGGATGTTGACTCTCCCCCACTCTTGTTTGTCTAATGCAGCAGTTTGCACGCATTCATTGAAAAGCAGAGAACTCCAGCACTCAGAAAACAGGAGATACAGAGTTAAGCTGAAAGCCTAACTTAAAGATTTTTTCCTGCTGTGAAAGGGCTTTATTTAATTACTTTGTTTGTTCGTGCATTTATTTTTGGAGAATGATGAGCTGTCCATTGTTTTACTTCATTATGAAAACTGAACTATTGTTGAGGAGCCCTAGAGTGTGGGATGGGCTCTTATTTGGTTTCCTAAAAGAAAACAAAATTAATTAAAATATAACTCTTTCTCCTTGGTTTATGGCTTAAAAGATAGGGCCTTTTTATTGTTATGCATTCTCTAGTAATTATTACCACTTGTAGTATACTGCAGACTAGAAACCGTGCCTTTAATAGGGCAGAGATGTTCAGTTCATATCCCCCAGTTATATCTTTCTGTTGTAGCAAGGCTGCGATCTAAGTGCCCCTGGCATAATTGACAAACACATCACAAAGAATGCCTTAGAAGTGGAGCAGTATAATTCAGCTTTGCTTAACGCCAGCAGGACACACACGATCATTTGCTGCATTTCGCAGCCCTAGATGCATTAGGCTGTGTTAAAATCCACAATGTTCAGATGAACCAAGCTCACCAACTTCTCTGGGTCAGTCTGTACATCTGATTACTGAATTGGAGGATCCTGTGGAAACTGTGTTAGAGGCTGAGAAAAAGTGCTCTTTATTGGGCCTGATGGCATAGGAAATGATTGATTTTCCCAGGACCTTTTGGGCTATGGTACTGGAAATCACAGCTGTAAGGGCTGGCCCTGGCTCTGCCCACCAGTATGGTTCAGCCAGATGCACCTGTTTTCTGAAGTGTTTAATCTTTACCTGGCTTAGGTTTTCATCTAAATTTCAGCTAATACTGTTTTTCTGTGCAGTGTTATTCTTAGTTCTTAAGTCTTGTAGAGAAACCTATTGAAAACAACTCCTTATGCAAAGTCCTCAAATTCGTACTTGAAAATCTGATTGAGCAGATTTAGCATCAAAAGACAAAACCTGCCTGCACTTAGAATTGCACAAGTTTAAATTTAATCTCAAAAGTAAGGAGTTGCCAAATGGGCTTTGAACAACTTGAAGCTACGTATTTGTCCAAATCATCCTTGAACTCAGGAGAATAATGATAAAATGTATAATGGGCTTCTCAAGTGTGAAGCCATAGAGATCAATTCTCTTTATTCTGTTCACTGCCAACAGCACAGAAAAAAAAAAGGAAAAAACTTTGGGTCAAAAAACAGATAGAAGAAAAAGATACTACATTTCAAAAATAAATTTGTCATAGCTTCAGGATATAAGTACATAAATGATTAGGCAAATAATTTGCAATTATAATGTTAAAACTGCATGTGTATTTGAAGGCAATTGCAGATGAAAGTGAAATAGTCTTATTCAATGCAGCCAACCCCCCAGAGAGACACAAAACTTTAAAATGTGTGATTTAGGCCCTGTACTCACTATGAAGTGACTAAAATTTATATGAGATCAAATTCATTGCTTCTATATCGAATATTACTCCTGTGAGCTGTAACATAGAATGGCATGCAACTGCTCATATACTGAAATACATGCTACTTTTTTGTAAAATCAGTTCTTAGGAAAGATTTCATTCATTAATTCATTCTTTAGTTAAAAAGCTAATGCAAGTATGTTAAATTTTCCTATTATTAAAATGACTCTGTATTGGGAAATTTTTTTTCAAGAATTGCTATTACATTAATAAATTTTTATTAAACTCCTAGTTTAATATGACATTTTCCTTATTTTTTACCAGATGATAAATATCTGCTGTTTTTCTTTACTTTTCTTGAGTGTGTTGCTTTTCTCTTCACAGTGTAAAAAGAACTATAATTTCAGATATGAAATAGATGTTTAAGACGTCGTGTAAGATTTGCTTACACTTTTAAAGCTACTCTTCAATGGTCTAATAATTGTGAGATAACATGAGAAGAAAATTATTATAGGTGTGTTGAAAATTCTTATTTGGGACACATGCTTATAAAATGGGTCTTTCAAAAAAAAAATCTTGGTAGACTTATTCTAGCTTATTTAACAAAGCTACATAAATGATTTAATTGTTTTGGTGAAGATAGCAGACGATGAGTTACTGGTAAGTCCACAAATACAAATTTAAATGCAAAAGTCCATCTAAAAATGTATAGAACTTTACTTTCCTCCAAACAGAGAGCTTGGACACCACCCATGACTTAGCAGATGGGGTTTTATAATAATTTTTACTTAACTTTGCTTTTTGATGCGAAAGAATATTTCCTTAATGCTGAACTCTCCCTGAAGAATGTCCATGGGTACTCTGTGAAAGTCTTACATAATGTGTTTTGAGGAGGGCAGTCTTCAGTGATTTGGGTGTCTGAAGCTATTTCCTAATGCTTCAGTTAACTAATTCTTCTAAATTCATGGGAGCTACACTGCATCGCTTAAAGGCTCCAGCAACCTTTTATCAGGCTTGTGCATGACACCATACTTAAAACACTCTATATTTTACTGAAATAATCTGTTATGATTTCAGTGGCAAGTTTGTTTCATAAAGATGTTAAATTTTCAGAAGTCTTAAGTACCCTCTTCTCTTTTTATCTTTATTACCTTGAAAGAGGGATTCTGAAATGTCTGATATCTTTTTAACTTGCTTAACATTATGCCATATCCTTCTGTGCAGTTATGGCTGACCTCTGTATTTGTAAGAAATCTCTTAATTTGTTTTACTCCATAGCCTTTTTACAAGTCGTACCAACTTAATTGCTAAAAATCAGTTCTAAATTGTGCCTGATTTATGCCATTTAGTCTTTCAGTCTTCTGATATTTTTGCTTTATTATCAAAACATTACCTGTTTCATCTAGTCTCATTCTAATGACCTTTGCATATTTTCTCAGGTAAAGACAAAGCTAAGCCCCCTCCTTGTATTGAAATGTATCTGCATTTAGAAAACACTTTAATGGCCTTCCTGCTAATTTTATGACTTGCTTCATTAAGAAGAGAATTGAGATGTTATTATTGATGTTTTCATTTTTTTCCCTCTGAAAAATTGATTTTAATGTGGAGTCCTGCTTAAAAATCAATGACACAACCTGACTCAGGGTTTGACACTTAAAATCTATACTATTCTCAGTGGACTTGAGTTTCATAAGCCTAGAATCTGAAGACATATAATACAAAAGGCAAAAATTCTCCCCTGGGGTAAAATGTCAACTGAGATATCGTGCATCTTAACAAAGCAGTCTAATTGCCTCTGCTCCAACACAGAAGGAGCTTATATCCAGGCAAAAAATGCGTGTGTGTGTGTGTGTGTGTGTGTGCATGCTTGCACGTTTGGAAATAATATCTATCAAATCCCCCAAAAGTTAGTTTATGAGAGACTTTTATACTTGTTTACACTTTGGAATCAGTTTATCTGTGACATATCACTCCCTAGCATTGTCTCATGGTGATACTAGAAATATTTGGAAGTTCACAAAAGAAGACTGATAAGCTATGATTAATTAAAAGTAGGATTTAATTAAGAATATAGAGAAGATTGAATAGGTGGCCTGATATGGAAATTTCAAGGACAGGTTTTCTGTTCCCTGAAATCCTGGATCCATCTTTGGGTAGGAGTAGCTGGAGTGGGAAAGAATGAGAAAAAGGGAAATAATAACAACAAGGTTTATTATGAACTTTGATGAGTTTATGGAAAATATCATGTGTTGACTCTGAAAGTTCCTTTTCATTTCACATTTCCATATCTCCCTCTGAGTTCTGCACCAGACCAATGACATTTAAAGGTATCTCAGTGATATTTAAAGGTATGAAATTCAAAAGCAATAAAAGCTAATATTTTTCTATCTTGTGCATATTTGGCTTCAAGGAACTGTTGCCAAAGTTTTGCCAAAATAAATTTTTATGCTAAAAATGTAGTTGCTCTGGAACAGAATTTGGCTTTTGGGAGTCATTGAAAAACTTTTCTTACATCTTGGAGCAGATACTACACCTTGAGTGTCAGAGCTTAAATCAGTATTGTGGTTTTCATAATTTCTTTGAGGTGTCTTTGTTAAGGCCATCCTCAAAATAAAGTATTTGACTGTAATGATTTTGGATCTTACCCGCAGTGGTCAGGCCTTCTTCTTAGCCAAGAAACAATTGTTCACAATCATGCATTCTTGTTGGAAAGCCTTACAGGTCTGTGGGTAGTACTGGTCTCTCATTAAATTATCAATTAAAAGTACAATTCAAAGTTAATACTAAGGAAATTGATTTATGAATGAGAAGAATTGAATATACTGATGCAGACTGAGTCCGGGAGACAAGAGTTTGAACAGATAGCTGCCATCTAGATGGCACAGATCACCCAGAAAACAGATACTTTTCCATAATTAGCAAACTTGAATTGGTCCCCTGTGATAAAACCAGCTTCTACATTGGATCTTTTATATTCTCTGTGTTTTTGAGAGAGCTTTCAAAGACAAGACAATAACCAGATTAGGAGGGTCCAATACCTCCCCGTTCCCATGGTTTATTGTGAAAACAACTGTATTCCTAAGGAGACAACAATAATGAACATAGAGAGGAACAGCAGCTACTACTGTTTATGTGCAATGCTGAGAATGGAGAGTCCGGGATCGTGTGTCCTTTCCCCGAACCCAGCTGCTGGCTAGGTCACATCAGGGTGACTTTTACAATTTGCTCTTCTTATAAAGTAGGGATGTTTTTATTTTCTTCCTCCAACAAGCATTTTGAGATTGAATCAAATTATACTTCTGAAGTGATTTGTAATATTCAAGTGAAAGTTATAACATGATAATGCATGATGTATTTAAGAAAGAGGTGATAAATAGACATCAAGTCAAAAATAGCACTGTGCTAACATTTTTATTATTTTCATCAGTGTTTTGCAAATGTTATTCAAAATATTTATGGGATACAAGAAATGTCATTCTCTGGACAAAAAAAAAGAAGACAATGAAAAGTTAGTACAAATGGCAGAACAATGATGACAAATGAGGAAAAATACAAGTACTTGCAGAAAAGCATCATTCATGAGTTAATAGAAGACTGAATCACTGTAGTGTGTATAAATATGGTGCAACAATGATTTTGTATCACAGATCTGTGATACAAAGTACGAAATAAAATAAAAAAGGACATGAGGCCAAAGATAAGCTAGTCTACATTATGCTATTAATGAAGAATAAGGAACAGCATGGAAATTGATAAATCTTGCAGGATAGGAAAATGACAGCTTTGGGCTCATCTATAATAACCTGAAGGATTTATCACTCTCTTTCCCTGCTGAAGCTGTAGGCAATTTTTCTGTTGTCTGTCTGGTACCTCAAGTTATTGCACAAAGAAAAGGCATCATATATGCAGCAAAGATGGAACTGAGGAGGAGAATGAAGATAAAATATCCCAGAGGTGACCACTGCGACCATGTTAGTTCTAATGTGCCAGTCCTAATACTTGTGGCATTCCTTTAATCAAAGCCTGTTTGGGCTTAACTAAAATAGACGCTTGGATTTTCAAACATTCATAATAGGTATGTTCCCTCAATAAAAACTCATTCTCAAGAGAGAATCTGGTAACACATTTTTCTGGTGAATAATAGTCAGTGCATTCCTTTTTACGGTACAAGGCAGTACCCATTTTCATGAGTTTTAGCAGTGATTTTGGATGATATGTGGGACTAAGGCTGGATGTGCAAACACAAATTGCTGTCACGGGAACATTTCTCCAAAGTGTGTCTATTGGAGTGTCTTCTTTTAATTTCCCTCATTATCTTTTTTTTTTTTTTTAATTTTCTTTTGATGATGACCTGAAGGGGATCAGTAGTCAGCTGCCATGCAGGACAAAATTTATTCAAAATGGCAATACTCTTTTTCCTAATCTCTTCTGCCATTTCAACTGATATAGGCTTGGCAGTTCTCCACTACCAAGAGAGCACAGCTTTTCACTCTTGGTATCCATCAGAAAAAAAAATCAGATTTTTTTTCCCCAAATTTCTGTTTCCTCACAGTTTAATCTACCACTTCTAATTTTTTTTTTTCACCCAAGGGCTCAAAATGCTTATGGAGGCTTTTGGGCAGATATCTCCAGGTCCAGAATAGGCACTTGATTGCACCTTTCAGATCACCTTCCTTAACTGTGAACTTCATAGAGATGTGTGCCCACCTATGGACATCGTACCCACAGTTCCAAACATCTTCTCTCATGGATTGTTCCTTTTTACTTTGAAGTTAATTCTGCTGTCTATGTCAACATATGAGTGCACATACAATGTCCACAGATGTCCAGTCACCAGGTGCTCAAAATCAGTCTTCAGACTCCAGTCTAAAATTTCTGAGGTACATTCCCAGATAGGATATGAAGAAAAAATTAGAACATATAGAATGCTGAATTATCTTGACTCCACAGCAATCTCCACATATTACTTCAGATTTGGAAGGCCTATGAAATAAAAGGGTCCTGAATCCCTGACCTAACCATCCAGATGTTTAGCCATCATAATGCTGAGTAAATGGGATGATGTGATCAGAGGATCATCAATAGTTTCTATCACTTGGTACAAATATCTGTTGAAACAAAATCTTTTGAACTCCTGGATGAATTGGTGTGTCCCAATCTGGGTGGAAGAACCTCCTCTACACAGGACTGTGTGATACTGAGGCTCCATGTACCATCTCTGAATTGGGAAATTCTTCAATTAGACAGGGTTAGAGAGAAGGTGAATATAGACTAGCTGCCCAGGAAGTCTGTGAAATCCTTGTTATTGGAGAAGTTAAACTATGACTGAACAAGGCCCTGGGCAACCACATGTAGCCATGATGCCAGCCCTACTGTAAGCAGGAGGTAGGACATGGTAACCTCCAGAGGTGGCCACAGATTTTCTGTTCTTTTGAATAGTGGCAAACAGCTGCTCCCACTGCTGCCTCTGTGATCAGTTGTGATCATCCTACAAATGCTGTGGCACTGCTATGTGTCACATTAGCAGGGTGCCACTCTGTCTTCTTGCAGAGATCAATCACTGACCCATCCACCCAAGATGAGAAGCATGAAGTTGTGCAGAAATCCAGTGCCAGAACAGAACACAACACTGAACCACTATTTTTGTCTCCCACTGGAAGAAAATCTGAGCTATTCTGCTGAATTTTTCTGTGATGGGAACTCAAACTGAGCTGGAACCATTTTGGGCCCAGTTAAACATCTGATTTCAGTCCCTGTCTGCAGGGCTGAAGAGATCTAAAGACTTCCAGAACAGTTGTAGGTGAAAGGTTATTAGATGTGTCCTTTCTCAAATGGTTCCCCAGTAATCCATGCATGGATGAAGAGAGGTTTGTGGGGGTCACTACAAGAATATTTGATTTGATAACTTTTCTCACTTAAAAAACCCCCCATTCTACTTTGTGAAGGTCTTCCTTTGCACAGCTTACCTACTGCGATTTACGTTTTCACAGGCGGCATAAAGGTGCTCATATTCAATGTATCCTTCCATTCTTACCCACCCCTTCCTTTGCTCTGTGGCTCCCTTTTTTAAAACTGCTAGTAGAATCATTTCCTTTATTCTAAGATAAAATTATTTATAATCAATTAATAAGCATTGCTGAGGCTTTTGTTTGCCTGAAGCATCATTTCCTATTCAGTTTTTGCATCTGAACTATTCAGCATTGCCTTTTGGTTCTCTCTGAAAATACTCTTGAGAAGCCAGGCTTATCAGCCAAGAAGCAACCAGCAGTGAAGCATGTGCATTTATAAAAAGACTATCACTTTTGTGCTAACTTTGATTGCCAGTTTCTACACTTAAAATGAAAATGAAGCTGGTGGTAAAACCACATATCTGAATTCATTACACTGAATTATATGAATTTCCTTTCTTTCCTTCAATTTCCTCAAGTGGCATAGATTAATTTATAGAGTGGATGTGTTTTTAACATCTGCAAAGTTCTCATGTGGATTGATGCACTGAGAATAAAACTTAAAGCAGCCATTTTGAGGGTAATACAAACATTATTCCTCTTAATGATTTTTGCACACCTGTATTTTTGAATGTCATTTTGGGAAGCGGGAGTGATATAAGGGTAATTAAAGAAGTTACTTTACTGACACAGTAGGAGACATATAATTGCACAGGCCACAAAGCATAAGAAGTTGCATTTAATGTGAGGACTGATTTTCCAAAGAGATTTGTGGGGAGACATTTTGAATCCACAAAATTTGCCTTCCACAACAAATGACTCAAAACACTTCTTCCTCTGAGCACCTGATTTACATTAGCAACTGGTTACTTAGAGGCACAAACACTGTGATTTGTGTCCAAAAGCTGGTTTTGTACACAGATTTTCCTCATTAAAGTGGGAATTACTTGTTTTGAAATTTTTGTCCTGAAATGCCTATAACCAAAATCCAATGTTTTTGAAAACAAATTTAATACATCCCAGTCTGGTCACTCCATCATTTCTTTGTGTCTTTAAACAAACTGGAAGCAAGGTAATAGTTTATTATTCTCCTTCTTTGATCACCTGTCAAAATGACAGCAACACCAACCTGTCTAATGATTTCTGGCTATCACTGACTTAACCAGAAGCAAACACAATGCTCTGTAGATCACACTGTGATTTAACTTCACATTCTTCAAATTCCCCAATCTATTTTTCAGATGGTTAAAATTAGAGAGAAAGAACTTGTTCTCCATAGAAGATATTTCTGTAGACTTCAAAGAGAAGCATTTAAAAAATTGGTAGTGAATCACAGTTCAATTCAGATTGGAAGAGACCTCTGAAGGTCACTTTGTCCCATCTCCTCAAAGGAGAACTGACATCAAAGTTGGGTCAGGTTGCTTGGGATACTTTCCAGTCAATTTTGAAAATCTCCAAGGACATCTCCACCATCTCTCTAGACAGCCTGTTGCTTTGCTTAACCACTGTTATAATGGAAAGCTTTTTTTTTTTTTTCTCAAATATCCAGATGTAATTTCTCTGCCAAAAAGTGCAACTGTTGACTGTTGCTTCCTGCCTTTCACTGTGCATCCCTGAGAAAAGTCTGACTTCATCTTCTCTGTAAACACCCATTAGGTGGTGGAAGACGATAATTAGATCCATCCTTCTCCTTGTCTGCCCTAGACCAAACAAATCCTCATTCTCTCCTCATACACTGTGTGCTCCAGCCCCCAGAGATCTTAGCGACACTCTGCTTGACTCACTTCAGCTTACTGATGATTCTTGTACTAAGTTCAAAACTGACACAATGCTTCTTGCAAATGTTGAGCAGAGGAGAATGATCATTCCTCTGGCACCAGAAAGGACTAATGCAGCCCTGGACACCCCTGCCTCAAGGCCTCACTGACTCAATATTCAACCTGCTGCCCCACCAAGACCAGCAGACCTTCCTCTGCAAAGCTGATGCCTAACCATGCATCAGCCAAAGTGGAGTGCTGCATGGGGTTATTCCATCCTGGGAGGATGGCTTTGCCTTTGACTTTGTTGAAGCTGAGTTCCCCATCACCACTGCCTCAGTGTATTGTTAACTCTTGCCCAGTTTGAATCCACAAACTTGATTGATATCTGACAAAGCACTGGAAAAGGTATTGAAACAAAATCAGATCCTGTATCAAATTCCATTGCAAATATTTGCATGTCGGGCTCCGAACCGCTGGCAAAAAACTTCTTGACTGACTTTTTCATATATCTCCCCCACAATCTTTGTCCCTTGAAGAGAGTCTGTTGGAAAGACAAGGTAAAGTCCTGCTGTGACACCCGTGATGCAGCTGGGTGCTGATCCATCGGTTCCTTTTATTCCTGCCCAAGTATTTCCCTTTAACTGACATGACTGTTCAGGTCCTTGCTCCTGCTTCCTTCTCTTTTATAGAGATCCGTGGTCAAAAAGAGTGCTTCCCTTGACATTTCTGAATCCCTTAGATCCTATAGTTTTGATCTCACTGAAAAGTCAGACACTCCAGTTCATATCGGATTTTATCAACCACAGGAAAACACATGCAATCTGTAATGCTTATCCCATTAACAACAGGACACAGATGCTGCCTTAAGAGAAACCAGTTAGTATAATATTTGTTGTGCAGCTCAATAAGGTGCTAAATGTATATTCTTTTATTAAGGCCCGTTTGTCTTCTGTTAGTTCTGACTACTGTGTATTTTACCCATAGTTCAATAATATCAGTAGTGACTTGAATGAGTAATTAGATAAAGAACATTTCATTATAACTATAGGATGAGGCAAATTTCTTTTCATGATCAGAAGTCTTATGTGAAAAAAAAATCACTGGGTTGTAGGGTAGACTCCTTAGTTTAAACCCAAACAAGCCCTAATTGCTCTGCTGGTCTGAGGAGCCCACTCAGAGGACCAGCCCTGCCCTGAGAGAAGAAACAGACCTTTGTTGATAGGTACATTTCTCTTTGTTGCTGTTGGATTATTTATGGATAAAGTAGACCCCTCAGCTGTATTCCACTGTAAATTTCCAAAGCCACAAAACAGGCATTTAGTTCTGAGAAAAGTACTTTGCATATCACTAAATTTGCCAAGGGCTGCAAAAACTGCCTATAGCTCTGCTCTTTCTGAAAGAATAGAGAGCAAATACTAGCAATGAAGTTTGCTGAGATTAATCCAGGCTGTGGTGGTTCAGGAAAGATCAAATCTCCCCATCCTTCCTGCAACACCAGATGCACAGGGATGCTGTGCTGCATGTGGTCATTTGATGTCCCAAAGCGTAACTCCTCGCCCCAGGGGAACCAGAGGCTGAGGCTGGTGGTGCGAGGGTGACACCGACTCTGAAATGGTGCCTGCTGTGCCACACTGCAGGCAGGTGCTCTGTGTCTCTGCTTTTCTTCCTGCTCAGGGATTTTCACAGGCAAAATTGCTTTTTCTGAAAAGCAATGGAAGTTCTTGTGGGGAAATGTTCTATTTTTAATCAGACTTGGTCCTTCCCTACCAACTCATTAGAGGGACCGTCAGCCACCTACACCTGTACCAAGGCAGATTAAAAGAATACGATTTTAATCTAATAGCACCTTTTCAATTACTTTCTGTAGCTGTAAATGACAGTGAGACTACAGCATGTTCCTCTCTAGAGATCTGACTTAAATTACATTCATATATCATCCATCATCTCTTCAGTTTAGTTTGAGATTTAGAAACTACATCAGTAATCATGTCATTTAACCAAATCAAATTATCTTCCCTAGGTTTGGAGCAAGAGACAGTTTTAAACTCATGCAAAATGAAAAACAAAGCAAAAAAATTAGACTTCAAATTTGGCTTTCAATGGTTAAAATAAATTTCCTATACAATTTCAATAAATATGTAACTAAGGGTCTGAATGAGTACACAAGAAGCTATGCTCCCATACTCAGGAGCTCAATTTATCTCATCATTCAGAATCAGGCCTTCTTAATGAGTTTTTAGAGGCTCATTTAGACTGTTCTCTTTTTTTGCTGAAACACTTTTTGCTCTTTCAACGTCATCTGGCCTTCCCTTTCTGTTTTATCTTTATTTAATATACCATAATAATTCCGCTCTCAATCTTTCAAATATCAGTATGTATCAAATAACTATCTGAGAGCCTTCACGCTGCCTTTAAAAATACTCATCCCTCCCATCTGGTACTAAGTGCTTTAATCACATTTTTCCTTGTTGTGGCTATTGCAGTCCTGCCAGTGTGTTTCATGGTACGTGGATATGGTTGGGCATGGGGTAATTCTGATGATAAGATCGGATTGATATAATTACTCTTGTTACTTCTTTTACAAATACAAGCAATGAAACAATAGAAAACTTGTATACACATATATATCTCCTGCGTGAGGAGATATCTAGGCTATCTGAGATAGGTTGCTGGGGTACCCAAAAGGGATCTTGCCACAAGGCAGTGAACACAAAAGAACTGGAACTCAACAGGATGAATTTTTTTGTGCAGTCATATTGCACTGCTCTGAAACCAAATAACTCTTACTTAAATCTATGTAGGGCCTTTTTTCTGTGTTGCACTGGGATGCAGCTGCCCTTGAACATTGCAAAAATTGGAGTGACAAAAGCTTAGCATTGTTGCTTTTGCTTGGCCCCCATGGAGATTCTACTTCTAAAAACCCTCTATTTAAAAATCTCTAATAAAATTGAAAAAATATATATTTACGGCAAATTGATCCTATTACAAGGGGTGGGTCCCCAGAGTTGGTCTATACCTTCAGACAGGAGAGTGAAGACAGCTCATCTATGTAGTCCATCACATTATCTAACCACTACTTCCTCCTTCTGCAGAAACTGCTTTAGGACAGACAGTAGAGTTTCAAACAGGCTATGCTACCTTAGGGGAAGCCAGGTGTCATTACTGAGGGGAGAAAAAGAATACAGAGAACAAAGGACAAAAAAGCTGAAACACTAATTTCTGGCACAGTGAGTGAAAACCTGGTTTCTCTGTCCTTTTTCCCTTCACACAAGCACCAATCTAGCAGACCCAAAAATATCCCACCTCTTCCTTTTTGGTTTTTTACCAGCCCACTGAACTTTAGTTCCTGCAAAGTAGGAGGGGTGGTGTGTGTTTCCATCCACCACTGAACATCATCAGTGATGCTCATGTTGAGGCTGATCTCTCTCCTCTGTGCTCTCAGTTGAAGCCTTAAACAAATGGGAAGAAAAGGGATAACCCTTCCACCAAAGTGGTTGAGAGTCATATCTGCTGAGCACCCCTTGAGGATGACTCACTTGTACATCCAGTGGAAGCAGAACAGGGAGGAAGGTGTGTGAGATGTGTGGCTACACAGTACCACTGAGGGTCAAGAGCTCCAGCTTCTCTTGGGACAAGTTCAAGCAAATTCAATGACAAACCACAGACTTCATAGAGGCTTTAGTCTTCCCAGGAATGAGAAGAAGTTGGGCAAAGGGTTTGAGGACCACATTTTTATCCCGTTTCAGGGTTTAAATGTGATGCAGTACTGTGACCTTCATGGATCTAACTCCAGGTCCTTCTGGACAGAGTCTAAGCCAACAGTAAATCCATGCAGTCAAAGAAGTTAATTTTTGGAAAGGAAGACTATCCTGTGTATTCCTACAGTTAAAAGGGCTCCAACACTCTGTTTTGGCTTTTCTGTCAAGATAAAAAGCTTTCATTATGACATAACAATGTGGAACAGTTTTAGTGTGAGGAATTGAGACCTCATGTATCACAGAATGGTGCTGGACAAATCTAGACCAGCGCTCTTAGATAGCTGCACTTAAGTAGAAGCTGTTGAACCCGGCCTTTGCTTTTATTCATAGAAACAACTGCAATGAAGAACAGACAGTAAAGAGCAGTGATTCATTCAAGCTAGACCAGGGATGTACATCTTTAGTGTTTCCTCATCTATATCGCTTTATGGGCTGTACATTTTCTGCCTTTCTATTTCCACATTTGGTCTCCCACCATTTACATGCCACTGTAGGCAATGTGCCGGATTGCCACTTAAAACACGAAAAATCAGAAAAGAGGAAAGAGAGGCACAAATAAAAGGTAGGCCTGCAGCACTCACATCTCTGTGTCCCTTTCTGACAAGCAGCACTTCCATTTGTGTTGGGGTGCTGGTTTTATCAAACTTCTGACTTGTATCAATTTTTAGCAGCATGGATAATTTATTGCATCTAGGATGATAGAAAACCAGCTTTATACATCATTCAGCTTGCAAAAGATGTGTAGCTTCAGTTCCTTAATGGTGTCATTTTGGCTGAATGCTATTAACAGATTACCCCTGCCTAAGGCAGTGGAGCATGTGCAGCAGAAAGATAACCTTGTGTTCGTAATTTAATATTAACTGTTTTCTCCATAGTACCTCTTTCCAGTACATTAACAACAAACCAATATGGCCTTGTCCCCTGCGGTCGTGTTCTTCAGCAAAAAAATGGATTACATGATAGTAAGTTCCTGAAGATTTCCAATGAAGTATTACAAATCACTCAACGTCTGCTCTGCAGAAATAAAAAATAAACAGGCTTAGATTCAATCAAATGTAATTCCTCCAATTTAGCTTTACCGCACTTCAAAGGGTGCTCTTATTAATGTCTTGGTGAAAAAATGTAACAGTAATTTTTCCCTCTTCTTATACTGAAAGCCACCAGTTGTGTTCAACATACAGTGAGATCAAGAATATTTTTTTTTTTGTGAATACTCTGACACAGTTTGATATAAAAGTGTAAGCCATTTACAGAAAACTCTTTATGGAATTTTTATCCTATTCCATTCCCGGGAGCTAAATTTATATCCTGCATTAGCTATCATAGCACTAGAGTATTAGTCTTCTTGCAAGCAGTTCAGGGCAGTCTGAGGGCCCTATCACTCTCTACCACTCACATACACAGGCATTATGGGTTTATCTCATCTTCTGCAGCAAGTACTAGGCCCAATTCATTCCTTTAGGCTACTTTACTAATAACTTATTCCTTATCAGGGCCTCTCCACCTCAGCTTGTGATCAAAGACCCAATTAATGGAATGGAGAAAGGTGAAGCATTCAAATAATGGAGACAGCTGTTTTTCTCTGTTAGAGAAAATCCATTTGTATTGTTATCACAAGCTCCAAGTTCTGCAGCTTCTGTTTAATTCAGTCTCCCTCTATTTCTGCTGATGATAAAAAGTCACAATGAACTCAGAAGAGAATGGCAGAAATATCACTATGTTTCAACTCAGCCTGGGTGTTATCAACTTGAAAGTGAAAATACAAGCAGATAAGGAGAGGAAATGTCCAACAAAGACCATATCAAATTTTCAAAAATTGTACTTTCACGCAGCATTCTCCAGTCACCTTTCTGAATGTTTTTTAGATCCCGATATTTGCTCCCTATGTTGGCTGCTTGAATCACAGGAACGGAGAGTGATAATATCATGGGTCCCAACTCAACTGCAAAGTAATTAACGAGGAAGAGGAATCATAATTGGCTGTCATGAACATTGTCAGTGACCTGCAGTTTGTTCTGAGCCTTAGTGTCCAGGACCCCACAGCTGCGCTTGGTGTTTATGTCACCACCACTGGTGAATGAGGTTAGTTTCTTTATCTGATAGTAAAGGGCTGTGCCACGCTCAAGCCTGATGCTAAAATTTCTCCTTAACATTCTCCTTAGGTGTGAATCTGCCCAGACTATCACAAATGAACCTATACGCTCTATGTTGCAGCAGTTCATTTTGCAGTTGTGTAAAGGCCACATTACCATTCTCTTCCTCACCCCTGTGTAATCATGTTGTCACACTGTCACATACGGGGATATACATGGGCAGAACACTGTGATTACACTTAACTGAACTACAGAAGACCTGCAAGTTTAAAGTACAATGGTGAATAGAAATTATGCATTCTTAAAAATGCCACTATGCAAAAGGAAGCTGGTGGATGCACCTACTCGATACGCTCTGTGTGCGCGAGTGTGCAAGGAACACCTTGCTCCATTCCACAGTAGCTGTTATTGCTTTTCTTATATGCAAACCAAGTGTTAATTTAGGGATTGCTAGGCTATTCACATGCTGGGGGGGATGGTCTGGAGTTTTTTTGATTACTTGGGAAACTTTTGTATTTGGTGCTTCAGAAATGAGGACTAAAAACTGCTGCATTTCAGTTCTCCACCGAGTGTGGACAATAAGCACAATAAACAGGCACAAAGCTGCAGTGTATGCGATGAGTTAAGACAGCAAAGCCTTTCCCAGGCTGATTGTTCACAGGGGATCACAGAATCTGTGTTAGGCTGAATAAGGGAAAATGCATTATGTATTTGCATGTATGATTTACATACACTTAAAAAAGGACTGTGTGGAAACAAATGATTCATAATAAACATGAAATGGTGAACATCTCATACCCAGCTGTAGTTTTTGGATCTACATAGACACCAAACATTACCATTTTAACACAGAAGTTTCACATTTGATACCGAGTAGGCCAGCTGAATAACATTATTTGTTTGCACATCAGGGGTTTCCTTATCCTCCCACCCTGTTATTAAACCCCCATCCAACAAATAAAGAAAATAAAAAGCTGCACTTAAAACAATATCATGCATAAAATCTACAACTATCAATAATTTCCCATTGCAATAGTAAAATGTATGGATACAAACATAATTTTATGTATGTCTGTGAAATGGAAAACACAAAGAATGATGAAAACTGACATTAGGGTCTTTCATCAGGAATAAATTTGTAATTTTGCTCCACCTGTAGACATCGCTGTTATAATGTACCAAAAGGGAGTGCAGCTATGAAGTCTCTTTTTTTCCCATACTTCAGCAGCTTCTGTACAATGAAACCAGTCTTGAGGAAATATTCAAGGGTCTGAGAAAAATCTTAATGAAAATATATTTCTCATAAAGGCAAACCAGAATCACATGTATTGGGCAACCTTAGGGTGGTCTTGTAAGATGTGAATTGACTTAAGGGTGGTCTCTTGCACTGGTCTCCCTAGATAATAAAACACTAATGACAGCCCATTTGCACTGAATGGCACAATTGCAAATGAAAGTTATCCAACCTGCTTCTAGGTCTCACCCCAGCTCCTGAAACTAAACAAGCAACAAGACTGCTACAGGAGCAATCCTAGCAAGAAATGTTCAGGGGAACCAAAGACCTGAAAAATTTTCCAATAGCCAACTATACTGGATTCTGAGGGGAGTGAGAGGGATGATCTTATTCTAACCAAAGTATAGAAAAAAAGTAAGTAAACACTCCTCCACTATCAGATATAGCACTACACCAGTTGGTTTCTGAAAGACTTTTTCTCATGACTGTAGATGATCTTCCAGGGTGAAATTTTCTCTCTACCATGAATATCTACAAATATTTATGTATTCTTAATACAATTTTTCTTGTTCAGTCGAAAGATTTTACTATCTAGCCAATTTCTTTAAAGATGTCTTAAGAGAGAAGAATAATTACATTTTTTGCTAGCTAGTGAATCTTCATGTACCCATCTTTATCCTGTGAAAAAAGGTATTTTTTTTTGTCTGCACTGCTACAGCACAGCTTGGCAGTGAACTTTGGCTTGGGCAGAGAGAGGGTTTGCCCCGCCTAGGAGGAGGTCCAGTGTCCTCCTACAGCATTGCTCAGACAGGCTGAGCTGAAGGATTGCTACTCTCAGACTTACCAGATAAACAAAGATGTTCTCTCCTCCAAGGGCATCTGGAAATAATGCAGCCAAGTTAATGGAGTTACACTAATATACAACTAATAGCAAGAAAAGACATAGGCCTGGGGTTATATACTCAGATTGGGCAACCTATCAGCCAAAGTAAAGCCTTCATGAAAACTTCTGATGGGAATTAATTTTCCAAATGCCCATTTGCAATTTTATAGCAACAACTTTGGCTGGCTTCTGCTCTCATTTCCATTCCTGTGGCTGCAGCAGCCTCTGTGTATTTACAGCAGAGAGCACAATGTGACCTTTGTCTTTTCAAGAATTTGGCCGAGAAGGTTGTGCAGCTGCAAATGAATCCAGGTGCTGAGGCCGACAGCCAGGAGCGGCTGGGACACCAATGGAAGTGGCAGCCTTCACACCTGCTCACCTGAGCTCTCAGTGTCCCTGTGGCAAAGCAAACATGCATCGCCCCACCTTGCATCTCTCCTCCCACCTCTGTGCTCAGCACTCTTAAGGCATTTTTTTTTCTAGAATTGCCCTTCTCTTTGATTTTATGTATGATCTTCACTGATTTTTATGGGGACAGTTAAAACATGAAGAGCTAGAGTAGGGCTTATATTGAAGAATGTTCTCCAGTAGCTTCAATCTTATAAGATCCTGTTGTTCTCAAATTCAATTTTACTGTACTATTAGGAGAATCCTAGTCTGTAAATTGTGAAACACAGTAGCTGCCACAAGAAAAACCCCAACACTTGATAAACATTGCAATTTATCTTTGGCTAGCTGGTATCACTATATTTGTTCTTCTGCAAGCAGAAAATTATTCAAGCGTTTGATACTGTACTTGGATAATACTCTGAAGTTTTGAGCCCACTTGTAATTCAACAAATGAAATTAAATCCCAAAATCCACCTCTGAAAAAATAGCATATCCATAATATATGAACTTCCCTATGAACTTATGAACCATGCTCAGCTTTTTCTTTGGATTTCAAGAAGATGTAATCAGAAAGCCAAAAGTGAGTAAAAAGGTCTGTTATTGGAAAGCTATAGGTGTATTTAGACTTTTTAATTGAAGTGTTGGGACTACCATAAGCATTATAGGCATGGGCCTGATAAATGAAGAGTGTTCAGGGGTTTACAGCTGGATTTTTCCTCTTTCTTTGCATTGCTGCTTACGCCTAGTCCATGAGGAATAAAAGTGAGGCAGATTAAGAAAATAAATATCAGCTTAAAATATGAAGTCTTGAAATAATATTTAGTTCTTCTCTAGCTCTTCACAGCCTAATTTCCTACTTCAAAAATGCTGGAAGTCTTTATGGTTGGATGTACAGTTGTGAAAATTCAGGTATTTGGATGTTTGTTTGCTAGGTTTTATAGTAAAATATCGTCCATCTTTCTTAACGTCACATAAAAACTCACTCCTGAACTCCTGAAAGGCAGAAATCATCCTGGGGGAAGCAAGTGGCTTTAGCTCCAATTTAAGCAGTTGCAGTGGAGGGCTGGATCGTCTCACACGCTTCTCCACTAAGACCTTTGCCAAAGTCTCTAGAAACAGCATGCTTTTTCCAGTGCCACTGTCCTCCTGTAACCACAGTCTAAGAGCTGGCTTGTCCCTTAAGAACCCAGTTTTATGGGTTTTCACTGGGCTCAAAGCACCAGAAGCCTTAAGAGATTTTTACTTCCTGTCCACAAATGACAGACAAATTAGGTTAAACAGGAGCAAGACTCTGCCAGTCCAAGTGCTGCTTTCATATTCTTCCTTCCCCACAAGGGATGGAAAAGATGGAGTCCAAGGATGGGAAAGGACTCTACCTGAGACAAGGGTTATACAGTGGGAATTCTGTAGCCTTTATAAAACACCTGGCATGCAAAATTGATAATGTTTCAGTCTGGAGCTTAAATCCATCCCTATGCCTGTCTTCATTCATCAGCACCTCCTCATCAAGAAGTTTTATGAAATATTCCATTTTTTCCTTCTTTGAGTAATCTTTTTGACTTGTGCTTTTAATATTTAATAATTACCCACACATGATTTAACCCTGCTACAAATGAGATTTCAAGTCAGCATCTGCTCCAACTTCATGTTACTCAGAGACTTCAAGTTACTGATGACATACATATGTGACTTGTTTTGCCAAGTCTGCATACTCCAACAGCACAGCTTCAGAAGTAACTTCCGCTCCCTCCCTCCTCTCTCCTTCTCACACGTGTTTGTTCACAACATACTCAGTCCCTTCCCTAATTTTTTTCTTGTTCAGGCATCAAAAATAGCTTTTATAGCTTGAAAACAAATTTTATATCCAGGCCAGCAGTTTTGAGATAGATGATGCTTTTCATTTATTATTATTATTTTTGTCTGAAGACCTGAAGATAAGATGGATGTTGCATTCACAGAAAATACTGGATAAAATGCTGCTCCTGTTGAAATCACTGGAGTTTTCAGCACTGACTTCAGTTAGGACAGGCTTTCCTGTCCCATCTTTGCGACAGGCCGTACAATACTGGATCCTGGTTTTCTGAAACTTTGTTCATTTCCCTGTTTTTTCTTAATCAATGCAAAGCATTAAAGCAACTCACCAGGGAGCCCCCAGTCACAGGGACAGTGGAAGGCGAATCTATCTTAAGTGGTAAGAGGAATTTCCCTGCATTGCCCACTCGCTACACACAAAGGACAAGCCTTAGGTGAATCAGCCCTGCCCATACTTTGTTCCATGGTGATACAGGCCGTAAAATCAATGAAATGAGATAATTTAGGGGGAAAATCCTCTTTTCTGTCTTCTTCCACAGAAAGGAAAAGCAGACCTGAGACTAAAAATTGTTATCGCTCTCCAGTTATCCAAAAATATCTCCCAAAACACAAGACGTGTCAAGCGGTTAATACCTTTTGAACTTTCCTTTGAGCTTTCCTCTGTGGTTAGGGCCCTCTGAGCCTGCGACGTAGCAGCTGACAGTGATTAAGTTTCTGTATGCACACACAGTTCAAACTGCACTTAGAAAAGCCACATTTGGTCATTGTTTACTTAAGTTTGCAGCAACAAATACAGATGTGTGGATTTGAATGTACACCTGGCATTAATCAGCTGCTGCTATTTCACAGCTGCCTCCAAGCAAGGCAAAATGCTGGAGTGGAAATACGGTTTCAGAATAACCAGAAATCCTTAAGAGACTCACATGGAGGAGGGGGAGCCTCCCTCACAACATTTGCTTCCAGCTTGTTTCAGCCTTCAGAGTCATTTGGGTTTTTTCTGAGTTAAATCTCTCCTTAGAAGAGATTTACAGTTTTTCAGCTGAAGCATGTGTGTATATATGTATGTATGTGCATATACATGCTCCAAGAATCAGCACAGATCCTGTCTGAAACTGGAAAGGGCCCCCACTTGCTATAACCAGGGGCCAAAGGCCTGAAAAAGCAAAGAACAGTAATACTGAAGTGGTACCCACCTTTTCTAACACATTTTGGGAGTTTTCCGGTGCTGGAGGTGTAATGCTACCTTCATCACTCAACCCCAGATATAACAGATCAGAGAGGGTTAAAAAAAGTTCTAATTCCTAGCATAATCTCATTTGATTGAACTGAATCTCATTTCTTCCTGTTGTTGATGGACATGGAGGACAGCCAGTTCCGAGGACGGGAGGACAGGGTTGCTGGGAGAGCCAGCGCCAGCTGCCGCAGGGAGATGAGCAGGTGCCCCAGCAGCCTAGGTGAGGCCATCCATCCATCCATCCGCCCATCCATCCCTCCCCCCATCCATCCCTCCCCCCATCCATCCCTCCCCCCATCCATCCCTCCCCCCATCCATCCCTCCCCCCATCCATCCCTCCCCCCATCCATCCCTCCACCCATCCATCCACCCGTCCATCCATCTGTCCATCCGTCCATCCCCCATCCCGCGGCACTGTGGCAGCACCAACACAGCAGGCTGCAGACTAAGTGGGTCACTTGTTGCAGGCACGTGCTACCCGGGCTCGTAGCATCTTCCCAGCCTGCCTGCTGCTGCCAGATGGAGTTTAGGATGTTTGGCTCTCAGCTGCGAGCCCCACTGGGGATTTCCCACCTTTGCAATGTCTTTCTCTCTCAGCCATGAAATATTCCTGCGCTGAGCTCAGCAGAAGCACTCAGGCTAAGAAGGTCCTTCCTCCAGGACAGACCTTTCCTTCTAGAAAATAAATTTCTTTGGGTGTAAAGCAGCCAGTTTGTTTGTTTTTTTAAGTTTTCAAAGGTGTTGCAACACCAGGCGTATCTGAGGGGGCAGTGCTGAAGATTCAGGCTCATTAGGCAGCAGCAGTTGTTGATCATCAGCTGCATAAGGTATTGGTAGCATGTAAGGGAGGGAAAACAGGCATTTGCTTGTGACAGTTTTCACTAACGAGGTCTGACATATATATTTATCTGTTCTCTGGTTAGATGGTGAAAAATGTGTGAGTTTTGATGAATTTACAATATTTCTGACAAATAGCTAGGAAATGAAAACTGAATTTACAAAGACAGTAAAAATAAGAAACACAATTCAGTTCCTGAAGATCTTCAATCTGAGGTTGAAGAAGATAAATGCAAGTCAAGCCAGTTATATATATATATATCTCAATTACTGGGCATATTTATCTCATCCAAGAATAAGGATAATTTACCCAATTCTCTTTATCTAGATTATAATCTGGATAGATCATATCTTCTAGATATATAAAAATAGATGTTGCTTCTTTTCTTTTATTTTATGATTATTCTATACTTTAATTCTTTATTTTTTGTGTGCTAGAAAAACCTACAACTTTCAGAAATGAGAGCAATATATAATTACTTCATAGATAATTTAACACTCAGGAAAATCCTCCATTCCTCTTTGCCTCTCGGAGAGTGCCTGCACTGCAAGCACCAAATGGACTCCAGCATGGGTAGATAAACACAAATTCACAGAATCATGGAATCACAGAATGGGTCAGGTTGGAAGGGCCCACAGTGGCTCATCTGGTCCAACCTCCCTGCTCACCCTCTCAGGGCACATGTCACAGAATTGCATGCAGACAGCTCTTGAATATCTCCAGAGATAGAGACGACACAGCCTCCCTGGGCAATCTGTTCCTGTGCTCAGTCACCTACACAGTAAAGAAGTTCTTCTTTATATTCAGGTGGAACTTCCTGTGCATCTGTTTCTGTCATTGTCTCTTGTCCTATTTCTTGGCACCACTGAGAAGAGCCTGGCTCCATCCTCTTGACACCCTCCCTTCAGATACTCATAGGCATTGATGGGATCCCTTCTCAGTTGTTTCTTCTCAAGGCTGAACAGGACCAGCTCCCTCAGCCTATTCTTGTAGGAGGGATGCTCCAGTCCCTTAAAAATCTTTGTTACTCTCCTCTGGACCCATTCTAGGACCTCCACCCATTTAGTAGAGAATACATTGTATGTTTTCAGATAGCAGATGATTGAACCATTTCTCTGCCATTTTCCAATTATGAACATGAAGAGAAATATAGATGTGTGTCTGTGAACATATTTAATCTCTTTATGCTGGACTAAGACAGAGATAATGAGTATGAGAGGACTATTGGTATGAGGAGAACCCAGTTCCATATGATGCTGTGGGACACTGCTTATGACCTACATTTTGGAAAGATAAATATACAACAGATATGTGGCTATTTATCTTTACAAAGACCTCTTTTCTGCGAGGTCTTTTCTCTATCAGTGGATGTGGGATTTTGCATTGCCTAAGAAAACTCCATCTTTCTATCTAAATCTAAGACATTTAAATTCTGTTAGTAACATTTTAGGTTTTTTAATTACCCTTTTCTTACCAAAAGACACCTCCTTTCCTGCTTCATGGAGATAGAGGGTGTCCCTCACAAAGAGGCTAAATTTCTGTCTGAGGGTCAGTGAAATGTTGTGCTTTACAGCTGAGATAAGCCCTGCATATCTTTATAAATCATTATCTATGTTCATCCATGTGTTGAAATGCTGGTTGGGATTTAAAGTTTGTTCGACATGTTAAGGGCCAATTGCAGTTCACCAATATGAAAATCTATTAATTGTTAGTATTTGTGGCATTGGAATTCACAGACAAAATCAGATTAATAATTCCACAATTCTTTGCAAGAACAAAGAGAAACTCAGTGTTTATCTTAGTGAATACTTATTGATCTAGGCATCACTATGTTATTCAGACAGGATATTTATCTCAAAATTCAGATGTTTTACAATAATGGAAACAGAGTTGCAAAAAATAGATACTTTAAGCATGAACTTAAAGAGTTTATCAGTTACCATAAATCATGGAACAAGTTGAAAAAAAATAAAATGCAAAAGACAGAAGGAAAAAATTAATATCAGTTTACTTCTGATATCTGGAATGCAGGTACCTCCATCTGAACTAGTCACACCAAGAGCTCTTTATAGCTAATAGAGGGAAAGTTGGCCTTTTGAATGTAGCAATTGCTCTGATTTTCTTTAGATATTTACTAATGTGTCTTAGAAATGTATCTTTCTCTCTGCAGGCCGTGTAAGTCTAGACAGCCAGCTCAAATATTGGCATTTCCACTGCAAATGTCTCCTTTTGGCCAGACAAACATTACTGTTGGAGTTTACACTAGTATTTAGTGATCTAAAATGGTTCAGAGTGTAATGGATAAGAAAGCATCTCTCTGGTCCCCGAGTGTTTAGTTCTCTGTGCAGAAGCAAATGAGTAACAACAGCTTTATTGCTACTGATGTTTTTGTAAGTCACCTTTCCTGGTATAACTGTTAACATGCATTTGGAGTACATTATACCTTTGCCATGATTTTGAACTTTTTCTCAATGCTTGATGTTTATGCTTCATCTAAAGAATTTCAGGCTTGTAAGAGGGTCAGGTTCTTAGCTAGGGTCAGAAAATGCAGGGCATTTTTAAATACACAGACTCCTATCAGTGTACTTAAGAGCTTCAGTACATCGTTTTGCAATCACGTATCTCAGAAATAATTTATACAATCAATTAAAGAGCATTATCAAGGGATGATTTGACAACTGTTGCCATGCCAACCAATGAAGCAGAAAGCTCCTCAGCGTTTAAAGGCTGCACCTGGTGATAGATACAGCAGATTTTGAGGACTCAGACAGAATCGCAGATGTCCAAAGGTGTGGAGGGAACATGATTTAAAGCTCGATGTTTTTCCATTTTTGCTGGCGAAAGGGTGTTGATGGCATGTTGTTCACTTTCTCATTAAAATTCTGTCATTTTTCACAAAGTGTTCTGCATTCAGGGCTGAAAATTGAAGTGAGAATGCACTTTACAGACTGATAAAATATGATAGCAAAATGGATGATGTTCATTTGCAGGCTGAATTAATTAAAAAAAAAAAAGAGTTTGTGTCAGTGCATTTATGAAAAGCCCGTTAATCAAACACAACTTTACCAGCTTAATGGACACATCTTAAACACTCCTGCATTAATATTTAAAATTCCAGTTAGCAAATGGCTCCTAGTGCATTGAGCTAAAAACTAATTAGAATAGGTCATTACAAGAATAAAACAGTACAAGCTGAAAGTACATTTTCTGTTGGCAACAACAGGTTAGTCATTGGCTGCTCAGTGCTGACATTTGTGCTTACATCTTTACCTATACAGAAGCTCCACTCTTAATCAGAAAATGAATTCTGCAAAAGGAAAATTTCCTCCTGTCCTCCTATGCCATTTACACATTATCACAGGTACAGGAATTATGGTTAAAACTTCTGGTCCATGTTAGTTTGGAGGCTGGAACAGCCTCTTTTTCAAATTTACATTATTATAACTATACCTCAGAATAGCAGTTTTGGGTATACAGTAGGACACTGCAGCTCAGGCTACTGTAACTTCTCTGAGATGATTTCTTATGATGAACCTGTTGTGATCTTGAAACACTGGGGCACTTACCTTGGTTTAGGTCCTTTGAAATGTGAATAAATTAATGTATGTGCAGAGACATCAAGGAATGGAAAACTTGCATAATACCAAATTCTCACTATAAATTTTTTCACATAGAGAGTCCAGAATTATCCCTGTGAAGTATTTCTGAGACATTCCTCTTTATCCTATTGTAATGAAAACTGTTAGAGAGGTTTTTGTGTCATAGGTAAAACTATTTCTTTGAATAGTTTTGCTATATAAACTGCTAAATCTTGCCTTAAAATCTGTTACACTCAGCTGGCTTGATAAAAGAAATAATTGGCTCTGTAAATTCTTGGCTTTTTTCTACTTTTCTCTCTGATCAAAATCCTATATTGTCTCTATTTCTCCACTCAGTAAGGATATCAGTTTTGCAAAGTTAGCATCCTGCTTGCAAATCCAAACACGTAAAAAATGACATGAAGTAGAACATTCATCTAAATATACAAATACAAAGACATGTGTGACATAGAGCTCCTGGGTCCCAAGTTGTCCCCTGCCATCACAGACATGTGCATCACCTGCCCCACTTCACAGAGCTGTGGCAGCCTTGTTTTCAGGCTGTTTGAGAACCAAACTCCCTTTCTGACTTCAAACAACTCTTAATTTCCCCTCTTAATTAATTCACAGCTATGTTGTGAGATAGGCTATTACATGCATTTTCATGGTCCATCTCCTGCCATCATTGAACCATGCCCCTTGTGTTCTTTGGTCTTAAAAACTGAAAACATATTGCTTGGTGGAATACACCTGCAGGATATTCCCTTGGAAACAATGTCAGGGACTGCAACCCTTATGACACTGAGAAGTATCCCTTTCTTCTGGGTCTTGTGGTTTTGTTTGGGTTTTTGTTTCCTTGTTTTGGCTTGTTTGGGTTTTTTGTTTATTTTTCTTCTAGTAGATATAAGTCAGTGTCTATTTTGTGTGTAAAGCTAATGCTAAGCAATTTCACATACAAAAATAGACTATCAAGAAAAAAATGCAGTGTTTATCTCACAGTAGAAGAAATTATGAGGCTGTGATTCTTATGCAAGCCTATGTACTAACAATATCTCAGTTCTTCTTCTCACAGCCAAATGACCTGAGGACTTGGATAGGTGAATAATTACTTTTAGGTTGATTTGAGAATGTTTTAAACAGAAGTTATCAGTAAATATTAGATCCTGAGGCCATTCATTGTTCTGGTCTTATTCTAGTTCCTGTTTCTGTGAATTACACAAATGCCTGCTTGCCTAAGCCATTCCATTGGCTTCTGTTGTGCCTCTTTTCATGCTGTGCCAGAAAAAGTCCTGGCATTTCAGAGACCCCCCCAAAAAATCTTTGTTCATGTTTTAATGTATTCGTTGAGGTGTCAGGTCCTTATATGCCTTTGACAAGATGGATGGCCCACGGTGATATTAACAGATGTGGTATCTTGCTGCAGGTTGAAGATGCAAGTTCAAGAGATGCTCCAAAGGTCTGGTGCAGCTGTAAGCAGGTACACAGGAATTTGGGATGTGGATGCAGGACTAGGTATGTTCTTTCTCTCAGTGGGATTAACTACAGCTGCTTGTTTGTCTTACTCCAATGGGCCATCCTCCATGCATAAACAGAGGGGTGGAGGTATAAAGGCAAATTTGAGGGTTTTTTTGGCCAGGAATAATATTACAGCTCTCTCCCATCTGCAAGGTCTCAAATCTGCCCCTTAGGTTTAGGCTTCAGTCCCAGGCTTTCCTTAGAGCTACTCTAACATCAGTGGAAACCGCAAAGAGAAAGTTTCCACATGGTCTTTGGGCAGCAGAGCCTCATTTTCCCTTTCTCTTTTTTTCAGAGGATAAAAACACCCAACATCTCACCAAGAATTCAGCTGCTGTGAGATCTTGTTGGATATTCATGATTTCTGACTTTGTATGAGGATTCGAGCCTTAAAAGCAGGTTTCCAGTTCCCCCAGGCCATGCAGGTCTGCATAGGGAGGCTGGATGCCCTCCTCCCAGTGAAAGGGTCAGGATCCCCCATGCACTTTGCAGCCTGCTGAGCCCCTAGAAGTTCAGAGACAACCTTGCCAGCACCAGACTATGGCTTATCTGACTGTTGTGCACAAGAAGTGAAGCAGCTTGAGTCTTTTAGCATGATTAACTTTGCTAGAAATATTTTCCAATCTTCAGAGTCTGGTCTTTGGAGCTGTTACAGTCTCTGTACAAGTCCTTTCCCTGTTTTAGGCAGAGGAGTTGCCTCAGCCATCTCCCTGGGGTGTAGTGAGTGGCTCTCTCAAGGTTGGAAGTATGCATAGGCATCTATACATCCACTTTTCATCTACATCATCTCTTTAAATGGTGTTTACTGGCTTCGTTTCACAGCTTATATGTTTTTTTTTAATATATACCTTTATTTATTCTTATTTTAAGTTCTATTTCTGAACCTCAAATTAGCATTCATTTAAAAATTTCAGACCATTCCTGCCTCAGGAGAGGGGTCTGAACAGTGGGCTGCAATCTCAACTTTTTGTGTTTTCCTAATCCACAGAAAGATGGTTTATCTGCTGCATGGTGACAGGGCTTCAACATCAGAGTTGGAAAAATTCCTCTTCAGCACCCTATGGCTTAAAGTTTATGTGCTCTCCTCTCCAAGAGACAATGTTAAATTTGTTCTCATACAGGCACAAGAGGAAAATGAAATGTCTGCAGTGCCGTGAATGACCATCCTACCTTCTTCGCTGTTCTAGAAAGACAAGGGGCTGGAAAGCCAGTGCTTAATGGTCTTTAAATGTTTCCTGTGATTTTTATGGCATGAATTTGTTGGTGAATATGAGGCATACTATAAGAACTTAGTTCCCTACTTGTCTCTTCCTTAGTGCCTTGCTCCTGACGGCTTTGATGGGTCAAGGAAACAGCCAGCGGCTCTGACCTAACATTTAGGAAATAACCTGTATGCAGATGCCAAGCCCATACGGGGTTTCTGTGCCTATAGGAACAGCTAGCAGGCCAGCACAACTTCTGGGCCCTAACTTTAAATTTTGGGCTTTCAAGTCCTACTTATGTCCTGCTTTACCGGCTTACATCCCTACTGGCCTAAACCATGAGTGCCACTTGCTCGCAGAAGCAGGCCTGGAGTCATCTCCAAACATTTTCATTTTGTTTGATTTCAGGAGAACTGGGGAAACTAAACATAACATTCTCATTGTAAATCAGCACTTGGGTTTAAAAGACTCACTGACTTCCAGTTTTCTGAAGATCTTTCAGCTCATCTGTCTTGTTTTTGCATTATGGTGTAGGAAATGCATCCACATGCTCACATCTCAAATCAGAGATGGTAGCAGCTTACACCATTCCAAGT
Organism: Aleadryas rufinucha; assembly: GCA_013397815.1. Classification (NCBI taxonomy): domain Eukaryota; kingdom Metazoa; phylum Chordata; class Aves; order Passeriformes; genus Aleadryas; species Aleadryas rufinucha. The sequence goes on from VZTH01002895.1 coordinate 314,111, forward strand.
CTGTCACCATCTCTAGCCATACACCAGCATATTCCTTCCTCTCTTTATAAACTGCACTCCCACAAACAAAATTTTTGCCTAGTCTTCAGTTTCAAAAAGGTAGCACTGTGTTTCCCCAGAATAATTGTTCAAGACACACAAAATACTTTGGAGAAAATAATCTAACAAAGAGTGTTGTCTTCAGATGTGCATACACAGTCTACTGTTATTTATATTATGTGGCAAATTAAGCCAAGTGAAACAATAGTAATTATCCAAACACCTTCAGTTCTGCTACCTATCACAGTATGCACAACAGCATATCCCATCTCAGGCTCGGTTTGTATTTAAAAGCAACATATAAAAGGATTCAATTAATATTCTTATATCTCATCAGTTTCTGATAATTAATACGAGCTGTAAGGGCTTTATGGATTGCTGGTTTGATAATTCAGTAGGCAGCTAAAGTAATAGAGGATATGATGGAAAGACGGCCTCAAAACTGCCTTGTGGAGTGCACTAAGTGATTGAACCCAAAGAATAATAGGGATGGAAATTGCTGTGTTCATTCACGGATAATATATGACAGAAATAAGGCAAGCAGCAAGTTAGCAGATGACTCAGCCAAGCATCTATGACTGAACAAAGTGTGATTCTAACCTTCTGTCATTGAAAATATATTTAATGGAAACATTATCATTCTGATATATTGCTTGCTAAGATAAGACATGTTTATAGTACAGTTGCCCTGTGATATTACTATAGGACTAGATTTTGGCACACTTGCTCTCGCTGAATTGTACTTAGTCCCAAAATAAATCTACTCCTTCTGGAGCAAGAGACTATTCGAAAAGAGCAAGTGAGCCAGAAGCTGGTCCAAAGTTGGCTGGAGCTAAACATCACCAGACAAATATAATCTTATTCATTTTTAATATGCAGAGAGGAAGATCTCTATAAACACTGAGAACCACATGTAAGGTTCTTCCTTTGTAATAATTCTTTCAACCTATAAGTAGAACACTGGACAATATAATTTATTTTTTTAATTAACAAATATGAATGGCCACATGCCTCAGATGCAGATCAAAGAAGCAGGATGCTGAAGGGATGGATTAAAGTTAGCTGCCTTTTCCCCGTGTCTGGGAGAGCTCAGTTTGTAACATTTTTATTGATAGGAGCACTCAGGTGTTCAGCAGCAGAACAGAGCATGAAGCCTAGAGCGTTGCATTAAAGTAAAACTTGCTGAAGGTAGGGGGAGGAGGATAAAAATGAAGCATGATAATCTCTAGAGCACATTATACATGTATGCTGGTTAGGGATGGCTTGCAGCGACTCTGCAGTACTGTGCAGCAGTGGCCTGCCAACAGAATTCATGCTGAAAACATATGTTCTTCTGCTCAAACCAGCTTTCACTACATCTGGAAACCAAGAGTTAGAGGGGGAGGGAAAAAATAAGGCAGCAGCATATGTAATTCTCTTCTAAGAGAAACCATTCATTTGTTCATGAAAGAAATCTTTCTGTTTTTATCACCAGCAGAAATTCTCACAAAGTTCTTGAATGGATATTTAAAAGCTTGGTGTGAAAACAAACAAAAAAAAAAAGGTAGTGTGAGGGAATGTAGGTAATGGCAGACATTTAAGACTTTTTTCCTGAAGTAGTCATGTCTTGATATCAAGAGCAATCTTATTAACAAAAAGTGGAAAACTTGGCAAAAACATTGTTTAGAATGACTGCAAGACTCGCAAAACCCCCAGAATAACTCTGTTTTGCTGTCAGAAGCCTGGGAAACACGAAACAGATGTTCTGCCCAGCCTCTGTTACTCAGCCAGATCTCTCCTTGCTGTGCAGGCAGCTGTACCACATGTCTTTTCTGAGAAAGAAACAGTGCTTTCCTTTGGCACTTCTGCATCTTTCTCACTGACCAGCCAGACACTGTCATGAGATGAAGACAGCTTCTGTCATCCTTCCCGCTACCTAAGTCTGCAGAATCTCCTCGAGACTGAGCAGCTCTGTGCTTTGAAAAATAGAAGCATTAGGTACAAATTTTGGCAAGCCTTGGCTCCTCAGGCAATTGCTGGGGCTGCTGAAGTCAGAAGGCACTACTCACTCTAATGGGTGGTGGCAGCAGAGCTCTCTGTTTGCACCCTGAACAATGCACACATTATTAGAGCTAATGGCAGCTACGTGTACACGTAATAATATAGCCTTGAGACCACAGCCTGGGAATTCCACAAGAGCAGATTTGGGCTTTTTTGTTCATGGGAGAGAGTATGGTGAGTAAGAGAAAAATCACTTAAGCAGAGGCTGAGTTCTCCCTGCTGGGTTGCTTAAGAAGGGAGGGGTGAGATCGGGGACTTCTGTCTCCAAATGACATTTGGGGGAATTTTAAGACATTATGTTGAACTCTGGATCCTCCATTCCAGAAAATCATAGAATCATAGAATTTTTGGGGTTGGAAGGGGGCCTTGAAGATCATCTAGTTCCACCCTGCCCTTGCTGTGGGCAGGGATACCTTCAGCTAGACCAGGTTGCTCGGAGTCCCATCCAACCTGGCCTTGAGCACCTCCAGAAATGTGGCAACCACAACTTCCCTGAGCAACCTGTTCCAGTGCTTCACCACCCTCACAGTAAAGAATTATTTCCTAATATCTAATCTAAACGTAGTCTCTTTCAATTTGAATCCGTTTCCCCTTGTCCTGTCCTGTCACTAAATGCTCTTGTAAATAGTTTCTCTTCATCTTTCCTGTAAAGCACTGGAGAGCCAAATCTGGGTCACCCTGAAGCCTTGTCTTTTCCAGGCTGAACAATCCCAATTCTCTCAGCCTTTCCTCATAGGAGAGGTGCTCCATCTCTCCAGTCACCTTGGTGGCCTCCTCCGGACCTGCACTAACAGGTCGATGTCCTTCCTGTGCTGGGACCCCAGAGCTGGATGCAGCACTGCAGGTGGGGTCTCACCAGAGCAGAGCAGAGCGGCAGACCCCCTCCCTCCCCCCGCTGCCCACGCAGCTTTGGATGCAGCCCAGGACACGTTTGCCTTTCTGGGCTGCAAGTGCCCACTGCTGGGTCATGTCCAGCCTCTCATCCACCAGCACCCCCAGTCCTTCTCAGCAGGGCTGCTCTGGATCTGTTCATCCCCAGCCTGTGTTGATACCAGGTGTTGTTCCAACCCAGGTGCAGCACTGTGCACTTGGTCCTTTTAAACTGCACGAGGCATTTAGCTGCTGCCTCACCCTGACGGCACGTGATGCCTCCAGCTCAGTATTTCGGGATGTTCAGCTTTCTCTGGCTGGGTGATGGGGTCACAAATCTGCATAGGCAGAAATGAATGTTTCACCCAGGATTCATCGCCTCGTCTCCTCAGTCCTCTAACAAATGGTTGGTGGTGGTTGGACTCCTCATCCCTATCTTCCATGTGAAAGAGCTTGTTTAAGCATCTTGCTCCTGGCAAGTTGCATCTGTGAATCCCCAGTGCTCTTCAACATCTGGGATTTAGCAGCCAGTCTCTCTGGGGACACTTCCTTGGAAAAACACATGGTTATTTCATGTAGGCAGATTGCTGCCTCACATCTGGAGATATGTGGGTACCCTTCTCAGCCATAAACCTTGGTCAGAGGAGGGAAGTCTCAGAATATAACCCTAAAATCTACAAAGAATAGTCTAATTCTCTAAAATTATCTGAATATTAACATAATTTATAAATCATTCTGAAAAGACAGGGATGGGGAAGAGAGAAGCTATTGCATTACATACCCACAGCTCCTAAATTCACCAGGAGGTAGAGGGATTTAGACCCCTGGCAGTCTCTTAAAATGATTAAGGAAGGCAAGGAGGCTCACTTTGTAGTGGAAGGGGAGCCTTCTAGAGTGGATCACATTAACAACACAGTCTTACAAGGTCTTATTAACAGAATCATACAAAAATAGATTTGCGAGTAGTGAGTATTTTAACTATATGAAAGGGAAATAATATAGCAAAAGAGAGAGATTCTGTCACTCCTTGAAAGACAATTTTTGATAAAGAAGAAGAAAGAGTAAAATCTTTTTGTGTTTTGATCCTTGTGGAAAGATGGCTGGTGACCCCATGGAAAGATGGCTGGGGGTAAAATCAGAGGAAATAGAGAAGTTATATTCACATCCTAACAGGAGTTATAACAGTACAGAAATCACAGGTTAAAATAAGGTTGCTGCACCCTGGATGGAATGCGGTTGGTATGCTCCATGATGATTCTGCCCACACAATCTGCAACCAGAAGCACCTGCTAAGGGGGAAGAACAGAGGGTGGAGCAACTGGAGACACCACAGCCAGGCTCTGTAGAAATCTTTGCAGGGAACTACTTTGCAAGTAGTTTGCTGCTGAGAAACTGCACAGCACCTGTCTACCAAGGGAGATAGGAGAAGATGCCTTACTGTTGAGCCAACAACTGTACTGAAATCACTGTCCTTGGATAAACTTGGTTCATTATAACCTAATTATTATAACCTAATGTTAACTCACACCTCCATCCCAAAGTTACCCATGTCCAAGGTACAACCACCCCTCACTGGGCCTGTGCTCTATATTTTATTGACTATAACTTTAACAGCAAAATGAGAGACTTACAGCAATCAGAAACAAAGGTATTTATGACTAAAGTCACTCAAGCTCCACCTAAATTAAAGAAATAGCATAAAAGTAAGTCAAGAATGGGGGAAAAGTTAGGGAAGACTCCATCATAACTGCTGGGATCAGTCGATGGTTTGAACCTGCCTTCTCCCCCATAGGGATGCCTGTTGGGTAAGAACCCTACTCTGTGCATGCTGAATACGTTTATTGGGGATTAGAGCTTGTCTGTGTATCACTTTGAATATATTTTTGCAGTCAGATACTATCACCAGCAATCCTTGAACCTTAACCTGTCAGAGTGAGTTTTATATTAATAAATAGTGTTATTCTGTAAACTGTTGGTGTGAGTCCTTCACAGATGCTGGCAGAGGCCGGCAGCAGGGAACATACTCAAACGAAGTGGAAGATGTGCTCATGGATCACACAGTGGGAAAACCTGCTGAGGAGTGTCCCCTATGCTGTTGGTGTATTTCCCTAAATAAGTCAGTGGAACTGTCCTGTCCAGCAGGACTGTTCAGTGAGGGTCTCCATAACAGGGCGCTCACAGACTGCTCAGGCACAAGCGTTTCGGCTTTCCTGGGGAGCTGCCAGACTAATCAAACACTAAGGGTTGAGGAAATCTCCCCACATTAAAGGTCAAGGAAATCTCCCCTATTCACGTGACAATAGAGAAGGAGGTGTTGCGAATATAAAGGTAAAACACAATTTTTATGAGAGTGAACATAAAATGACAAAGTTTAAGATCTTCATAAAGAGAATGAAAAAAATGAAATGCAAGATAGCAAACTTCAGTAACTGCAAAGGATTGATAGGCAAAGTCTTGTGGAAGGAAAAGATGAAATGAGCTGGCAACTTCTCAAAGAATCAGAGGAAGAAATCATCTGTAAAAAGATGCAAATTCAGCAAAATCATGAGCTCTTCACTGATCTCAGGCCCAAGAGGAAATGTAGGAAATAAACAGTAGGTAAGATTTCTAAAGGCAGGTATAAAAGAAAAAGCATGTAAGAATAGAGGCATCAAGGACAAGAGGAAATCATTATACTTTTCTAGTAAGGAAAAGACTGGTGGAGTGGGAAATGTAGAGATGAAGGTCATAGTGTTTAATGACTTTTTTTTCCATCTATCATCCCTATAGCAGCGATCAGGTGGTTAATGTCATTAATTCCAAGGACAAAAGGAAAGAGCAAACCAGAGAGGAATTAGGTAGGCTCACCTTTACAACTGGCTGAGCTTCCTTGTCTGACACAAGAATATCTCTGACTTGTCAGCAGTTATCACTGAGGCCTTGCAGAAGCAGCTGGGTTACCAAGAGTCTGGAAAAGGTCAGGGGAAAGGAAGGGACAAAGAAAAGACAGAGAAAGTAGAGTCAGAGGATCATGGAGATGTCAGCTTAAATGAAGTCTCTGAAAAATACTTCACAAATAAGCAAACAAACTTCTTGAGAGGAACTGAAAGGTGAAAAGGTTAATATCCAGCTTGGATCTACCAAGTACAAATCATTAGAAACAAGGGGAGAAGCACTGGCTAGCAGCTATCTTTGCTTTAATCAGGTTTTGACAGTTTTACATTGCAAGTTTCACAAGAAAGCAATCTAATCTACGTGCTGTTTGCAAGCTGTTCCGGTACCTGTACCAGCAGGTCAGCTGGAAAGGTTTGCTCTCTAAGTGAATGGATGCCTTGAACAGGGTGATTTGGGATGCTAGAGTCAGTTTTGCCCAGTGCTATCACCGTCTGTATGATGGGAAAGGAGCCTTGCTAGATAACTCAGCAGATAATACTGCTGGGAGGAGCTGCAAGTACATTGCAGGAGTGCTTTAGAATTCAAAGTGCCCTTGGGAAACCAGTGAAATGGCCTGGAAAACACATAAGATGAATTTCCACAGTGAAAATGCAAGGTGCTGCACTTTGACAGGATTGATCACAAATCTGAGGTTGGTGAGAACAAAATTAAACAAAGCTGTGTCATGAAAAAGGCAAACATTGTGTGGGGCGTATAAAAACTAGAGCTGAAGAGAGTAACTTAGAGAAACACTATGTATTTTTTTCCTCAGCAATGGCTGTAATTTGAGATGTATGTGGACAAATTTGAGAATGTCCGAAGGAAAGTAACAAGAGGTCTAAAAAAGCATGACCTTGGAGGAAATAGTGAAGGAATTAGCTTGGTGTGGTCTCAAGCAAAACAGAGCGGGGAGGGGATGGTAACTGCTTTTTCGTACATAAAGGCTGCTGTGAGGAGGAAAGGCGTAACCTGCCCTCTGCATCTGCAGGGGATAGGTCAAGAAGCACTGGAGTTCAGCTGCTGCAAAGGAAGTGTATAAAAATTTTCTGAGGCATTAGGGAAAACTTTCTAATGGTACAATTAGGGAAGCACTAGAATAGATCGCCTGGGGAAGAAGTGGAGCCTCCATCACTGGCGGTCTCAACTATTTAGGCTAACATCTGTCAGGAACAACACACATATAACCAAACTGGCTGGGGGCCAGGGAAGTGACTACATGACCTCCTGAAGTCCCTTCCAGACCTGTTTTTCTCTGGTTCTAATCATTCAGGAGCCTCCCTCCCTGGCAATGGTCTGTACTTTTGGAATGAACCATTTGACATGCTGCTTGATTACTACCCTAGTTTCTTTGCATTCCTTTATATTAAGCTGTGGTCTTGTGGATAATTCCTAGCTTACCTGAAAGCAAAGTAATGTTTCACTTAAAGTTCCTCCAGCAAATGTAAGGATGCCTCTACAATCACACTGTGTTTCCATATTTTCAGCAGTTTAAATTTAGGCACCCCTCAGGACAGCCCCAGATCCTAAACCCAGTGGCATGAGAGAGGAGAGCTGGAAGAAGCTGAACTCTTACAACCTTCCTCCCCTCCCCTGCAGATAGAAATCTGTAATTTATCACTGACAAGAGGGAACTGAAGGATCAACACAGACCTGCCTTGTCTCCCTAGCCCACCCAGAGATGCCAGATGCTCAGAGATGCCACTCAGAGTAGGCAGTGGTTACCTGAGCACAGCCTGTATCATTGAGACCTTCACAGTTGTATCTGTGCCCTGCTTGGTTCCCCAGACCTGGGGAAATACTACCAAGACAATCTGCTGAACAAAAACCAAAGTGTAGGAATAGAGAAAAGGTAAAGAATTTTTATATTGACCCTATGTCTTGTATCACCTCAAATTTGGTTTACCAGACTTTCCAGTGTCCTCATAAGACATACCAAAAAGCAGCAACATGCTCAGAAACAATCATCTTTTAAAGTGCTTAGAAAATACGTGACTTAAGAGAAAAGAGAGCTGTTAAGTGGACCATTTACCTTAATGTGATATTTTGAGCTGAGATGAAAGTACTCTGTCGAGGTGGACAGGGTCAGAAGCTGGTCTCCATCAGCACTCCTCTCCTGTGATGTGGAGCAAGCATGCCCATTCTGATCTCTTCCCCAGAAACCTCAGCACTGGGTTTGTCTTGCATTTCATCTAGTGTTGGCTGTAGCACAGAAACACCTGCAGTCAGAGACAGCAGAGAGAAGGACTTCAATGTTCAAAGCTTGTATCTAAAGGGAGAAAGAAGTGATGTTCACATATCTATATGAAGGAAGCATAACTCAGACATCTTTGGAGAGCTATGGCTTCACTGAAGCCCATAAACCCAGGGGGAAAGTGAAGGGGTGGCTGACAATGACCTCCCCCGAATGTTGTCAAACTGATCGCCTCTCCTAGGATTTTACTTTTCCACTATGTGTCTGTCCTCCTTTCATGTCAGCTAACACATTTTGCCCTCAGTCAGTTCTTGTGGTAGCTCCAAAATCCTCATTCTTTATTCTTCATTCATCTTACCCCTCATCGCCTCTGCAGCAAGCATTCACAGTTGCCAGCTCACTGAAGGAAATACTTGAACTTTCTGAATTTCTTCATGTCCTCAGAACACAAAACTCCAAAATAATGTCATCTGACTTCTCAGGCAAACACTTTGGTTGAGAGAGACTGTGATAAATCACATTTAAATGCAAGAAGAAATCGTCGTTCATGGTTGGCTCCGAACTGGCTTGGAGGTCAGTGCCATCTGACTCCTACTCCAGTCGAGCTTTAATTTGTTTAAGAAATGAGCGAATAGGTCAGAACACAGTCCTGGGCAACTAGCTGTAGGTGCCTCTGCTTGAGCAGGGGGGTTGGACCCAATGACCTCCAGATCAGCCTCGACCATAATGTGATTTTCTGTGATTCTGTGTGATTCTGATTCTCCTTTAATTCCTGAGCCTGCATCTCCTGAAACAGCCTATTTCTTTTACAACTGGTGTTTCAAGTGTTGCTTTCCAACCTTGTGCATTAGATAGGTCAAATAACAAACAATTGACTGCAAACCCCAGTAAAATCATGAGTCCTGTGATGAGCAGCTGAGGGAGCTGAGGTTGTTTAGCCTGGGTAAAAAGGAGGCTCGGGGGAGACATTACTGCTCTGTACAGCTACGTGGAAGGAGGTTGTGGAAAGGTGGGGGTCAGTCTCTTCTCCCAGGTGACTGCTGACAGGACAAGAGGACATGGCCTCCACCTGCACCAGGGGAGGTTCAGGTTGGACATAAGGAAGAATTTCTACATTGAAAGGGCTCTCAAGCATTGGAATGAGCTGCCCAGGTAGGTGGTGGAGTCACCATCCCTGGAGGTGTTCAAGAAACAACTGGATGTGTCACTTAGTGCTGTGGTTTAGTTGACAATGTGGTGTTTGGTCAAAGGTTAGTCTTTTAAAACCTAATGATTGATACTGTGATTCTGTGAAAATTGTGCAGCCCCTATACCAGGTTTGCTTGGTTTTCCTCCTGAGGTTGCTACATGAAACTGCTTGGTCAAATCTCCCAAAATGCTGAACACTAGCCCTGCTCCACACCCGTGTAAGTACACCAATTTCTTAATAAGAAAACACATTTGAGGAAATGTGGAGCATTTAGAAGAATAGACCTTTCAACTGCAGAGTGTTTTCAGACTTGGTGACAGCAAAGCTGCTAGTCTTGCTGCCATCCCACACACGCAGCTATGCATTACAAAGACAAGAAGCAGTCACACAGAAAATGGTGTCTGTGCCTTACTCAAAACCTGCTGTTCTCCTGGTGGCATCAGTGCTTTATTTAGGTCACTTTATAAAAAGGACAAATTAAGCCTCAGGGCAGAATTGTATCCTTTGACTCTGTAGGCAGAATCTGTTCTCATGCTGAAGTAAATGGTGATGGCTTTAGTTTGTTGAAGATAACAGAGATCCTGTTATAATACACTTGAGTGTATTCCAGTTGAAACCAGGAAATGATATTTTAATAGAAACAACTAATCAAAAGTTTTCACACTGTTTCCTCAAGTTTCACTAGCTGAAAAAAAATCCAACATAACAAAACATGAGCAGAAATAATTTTTTTTCCTCATTTCACTGGTCTGCCCCCAAGGATCTCTACTACGTTACATTGATTCCTCAATAAAGAAAGGCTTTCATTTGCACTAAGGCCTCTTTTAGAAGGAATCTGCTGCAGAATTAAGCCTAATAGTACAAAATGCTTTCAGTAGCAAAAATTCCCTAGAGTGAAGAAGTTTGTTAGAAACTTGACCAGCCAATATATAGCTGAGGTTATGTCTAATTCTACCTATACAATACCAGTTAATTGAAGTATACAAATACAGCTATCCCTTTTCCCCCCTTATTTTGTTATTTTGTTCATCTTTGCAGTTTAATCACAGTTTTAAGGAATTTTATGTCCCTTTTTTTCTTTACACATTCAAATGTATATCTGCTTGCCCGAATAAATGATCTATCACACCCCATGAAGCTGAAATACTTCTGTTCCCATCACAGAAAGTCTGTGTGACTTTCTGTTCCTCAAAATACTGTCAGGAAATTTTGTAAAAAACATCATCCACATTAAGAGATTTTCAAACCATATATTTTGAAGGTGAATTTCTTAAACATCACCTGCATGAGCTCAAGGCAAATCCTGATGATACTGGTAAGGAACACCCTACCAAACAAGTATGAGACCCTTGTGACTTGCAGAACTGTTTAGACACGTGTTTAGTGTGAGAACTTGCTGTGAGAGCAGCCCATTTCCATGGATTGATCACATCCTCCAGGACCTTGCCCAATGCCTACCTGGTGCCTCCTTCCCTTTCTCTTCAGATGTCATCAGTGGTACCAGCTGCCTTCTCACCAGCAAATGTGAACAGTAGGAACAACTTCTTTCATAGCTTAAAGCATGGCGTGTTTTGGACAGAAAGCAAGAAAGTACCTTTCACCTTAGGTGTTGCTGTTAAATCTATGGAAAAGAAAGCTATCAGACCAGATTTTGTGTCTGTTCTCCTTCCCTTGCCCAAGAGCAGCAGTAGGAGATTTTGGAACTACCTGTCTTCTTCTCGGGTGATATTTGCAGGCATGTCCTTGCATCCATAGGGAAGTAAAGATATTTTTTGTAATGTATAAGTTAATGGCCCTACCTAAAACAGAGCTACAGTGAATTGTGCAACAAACATTTGTGTAAATGTGAAGTTACATTTGTGATTTTTTGTTTTTATAGTGAATAGTAGGTCACCAATCTTTGAATCTACCTGCAGGAGAAAGTTGGTTTTCTTCTGAGTCTCATTTGAGACTCTTTTGAGTCTCATGGCTTTAAGCTACAGGAACAGTAAGTGACTGCATCACATCTTTCTAAAACAACATGGCTTATCATTTTCAGATGACCCCAATTTCAAAAGTGCAACTGATTTATACTCTTAAAAGAGTTTAAAAATATAAATATCTAAAGAAGAACCAAAACATTCTGAAATTATTAATTTTAATTTTTAATGAGGGTGGCCAGAAATTCGGTTTGGCCAATTGTTTGGTAGTAAATGTTTGATATTTTTAAATATTTTTGGCTTCAGTTCAAATGAGACAAAAAAACTTATGGATGACATACGAAGATGAAAGAGAAAATTAACATGGAGACATTGGTATGTGCATACAATCATGTGTGCTTGTTTCAGTATTTGCTGCTCTCCCAGTGTGAATTCAGAAGAGTGGGATAATTTATCCTTAGAGGCATGTATAGGAGAAAGATGAAAACCCTATTGATTTTTATTGTGCGTTGTGTCTGTCACTCACGAACTCCTCCCTTTTTTAGAAGGACATTTTTAATGCTAGAGCTTCCTTTAGTGGTCTCCAGTTAAATATCTCCTCTTAACCACTCTAAGTTATTTGCAGGCAGATTTTTTCTTAGTCTTGAAATGAAGGAATTTACTTGCCTTTGAGAAACATATTCTGGATTTTTCACAGTAACACCCTTTTTTTTCACTCAGTCTGGATCTGTGTCCTATGAGTGGGCTCTAGCAAGCCTGAGAGCAGATAGCTGCTTTTCTAACATGTCAGCAGCATATGTACATGTCAATCCATGTTACACAGGAAATAAGCTAACATCATCATTTAAGTGAGGAGTTCCTGTAATTTTCAGATTCCATTTTAACAGGAAAAATAAGACTCCTTGGGAAGTTTATGGCCTGAAGAGTGACAAATACTTGCAATGCACAAAGACATGGTTCCCAGATAGTATTTACTGCAGTACAGCTCTCCAGCCCACATGGCTTGCATCAGGAAAAGTGGGCTGGGGGCTAGCACTTGGTACAAGGAGGGAAAAATGACTGGAAAAAAAAGGGATGAAAGCCTTCCTGAGCAGTCTGCTGAGTGAAAACCTCTGCCTTGTACTGAGGAAGAATTTCCAATTGGTGTCATCCAAGAATGATTTGATTCCCCAGAGAGGTCTGTACCCTGGTTTCAAGGCACGAGCAGCGTCCATGCCTGCTAACAGCTGTCCCTTCACCTGGCTCCATCTGTGAGCACTCTGGAGCCCACTCCTGTGCTCCTGCCACACTTGGCAGGTCCTCCCTTATTTCAGCATGGCACAGTGGACGGCAGCATCTCGTCCCACCTATTCCCAGGCTCATCTAAAAATCTGCATGGCATCATCTTGACACCAGTTTGCAGTGCAGGAGCTTGTTCGCTGCCTTAAGCCTCAAAAAGTTTCTTTAGCCTCAAGAAGAGATGGTTGAGAGGGGACCTGACCAATGTCTATCAGTCTCTGAAGGGAGGGTGTCAAGAGGATGGAGCCAGGCTCTTCTCAGTGGTGCCAACAATAGGACAAGAGGCAATGGGCAGAAACTGATGCACAGGAAGTTCCACCTGAACATGAGGAAGAACTTTTTTACTTTTCAGGTGCATTGGAACAGACAAGCAAAGACCCATTCCTCTGAATACTTTTATGCTATTCCTATCAAATCAAAAGTCTATCCCAAAAATAACTAGCCAGCAACATTTTGTATTGAATGCCTGAAAACTAGAAGTCAGCTGCTAGAAACCCTGTTGCCTTCCACAGTACCCGTGGCCAAAATGAAGGCAGGTCAGTGTAACGAGAGGTAGCCATCTGACAGCTCATCTTACCTGAGGTTGTCCAGGGTATTATGCATGGATGAAATACACTCTGAGGGACATATATGGGGTTTCAGCCCACAGTAACATTGCTTTAGCTGTTTATGGAGAGGGGAGAGCAGCAAGTGGCTGCATTTGTGCCAAAGTATACCTGATATTTTCACATCTCTGTTTTCTGGGCAGCTCTGAGGCATTTCAGGAGGACTTTACCAGAGGTCTAACACCGTATGAAATTATCACAAGTCTAGTTCTTGTAGAGGAGGATTCTTCTGAAGGAGTCTGTGATTCTTTCCCTTGATGTTCCCTAGGAACACTGGCTGCTCACAGAGCTGTAATGAAGGTGAGAACAGAGCCACTGAGAACATCCTAGATAGTCTCTGTCTTATGTTAAAGCACATATGCGTTGTCAGTTTATATTTATGCATCTCATAACATGAGTGCATGTGTTTCATTACAGTGGGGAGTGTAATTTTAAGATATTAAGGAGAGTACACCCAGAACAAGTCAAAACCCTGCAGACATGCCACAACAGTGTAGAACTTCCTCTCCTGAGCCTGGGAGACCTGTGGGTTCAAGTGAGCAGGAGCTGGGGGACAGGTGTTCCCATTAGGAGAAAGGCGCCATCACTCTCTGGACCCGTCAGGAGAAACACTGTCGAGGCCTCGAGAATCATGCAAGGATCTTCACTTAGTGTCCACTTCCTGCATTTCAATGAGTAATTATTTTTACAAAATAACAGCTTTTTCTTTCTCTCCATTTTTCTCCAAAACTCCTTAACTGTGCTCTCTTTCTGGCTCACATTTTAAATGTGCCTTGGCAGCAAGAGCCTCAGCTTCTTTAATTTATTACCTCTGTTTATGGAATATGGATATTGGGCCAACTTTATTTCTTACATTAAGTGAATCAGTGCAAATGCAATCACTTTTGGATATCCACTGTATAAAATAAGCATATTTAGATGATCAAATAAGTGTTCCCATATGTATGTTGGCTGGTATTTCGTGCTGGTATAGCATTCTTATTTTTCTTATGTGGTGTCCTTTGTCTTCTTTCCTTCCCTTTTTCACTGCATTTGGTCAGTTATTCAGGAAAAAAAAAATTACTTGTACCTTAAAAGAAATACTGTCTATTCAGCATATGGCATTTATAGATCTTCGGAAATTCTTTAGGGAGGCGTGCTTCAGATTAGCGGTCTCTCCCCTTCGGGGATGGTTTTAATTTGTTAGCACTTTAGATCTGTAGTCTTGAGGTAGCTCCATTTTCAGTCAATAAAATGGTTAGTGAAATGAGGGTAAAATATTATAATTGTGTTCTTCAAATCAGATTTTTATGTGGGTTTTTTTCCTCCTGGTATGTAAATCTGTCATTCTGAGAGGAATTTTTCCTGTTTTCTTTTAATCTTTGGTGCACGTGCCAAGAACGATGATTTTAAACATGAATTACCACAGTGACTCAAACTGCTGGTAGGCTGTTACCCTGGGATGGGAAGGGAGCCAAAAGCAGCCCAGCTTTGACTCCAGAGTTTCCGGCTGAAGTCTGCCACCCTGTCTACGGCCCTTGCCTCTGCTCACAGCACATCGCCTCTTTGGGACCCCAGGTGCAAAGTGCCAAACCACTCCTGAGGAAAGCCAGCCAGATTAGGAAAGGCAAAGATGTACTGGAACCACAAGGGCTGCTGGCTGCTGGCTTCCTGCAAAGCAGCAGCTCTGTCGGAGCCAATCTGGCTCATCCATTGACCCACCTTTACCCATCAGTGATGCACAGCCAAAGCCCTCAGCTGTGATGCTTTGTGAAAGGAATAAAGGGATGTACAAACGCCACACAAACCTGGGCCAACAGCAGCCAGCTGTGGCAACACCACCACGGAAACAGCTGAAGAAGGAGTCAGCAAAAGGTCTCGAATCTGCCATGGCTGCAAAATAAAGTCTGGCCAGCAGAAACTTCTGAAAATGGCATTGCCTGTGTGGAGCACATGAGAAGGGCGGTGCAGGATGATGCTGTGGTTTGCTGCAGAACCCAGGGAAACATGTGACCTCAGGACCTTGGAACTCATCCATTCCATCCCAGTCTCAAGGCAGAATCCATATCTAGTCAGTCAGGCAGACATTTGTATAGCCTGACCATAATAACTCTCTCGTCACAGGGATTTCAAATACTCCCAAGTAGTCCTGACTGGGGCTCCAACATCCTTTCCAGGAAAAAGGTTTTCCCAGTGTGCAACCTAAAGCATTGCTACAACTTCAGCTCATCGTTTTCTTTGCCTTTGCTCATGGATATGGAGAACAGATTATTCTCTTTGTTCTACAGCACCTTTTTACACACTCCAACCAAGTTTTCCCATTAGTTTTTCCGTCCTTCACACTGAAACACATGGGCATTGCCAGTGGTTGCCTTCCTTAGCCCTCACTTCCTTACTGTGGCCTTGGCCTCTGTGTGAAGAGCAGCCTGCACGACAGAGAGACAATACACAGCTTGTGGGACAAACCATAGTGCAAAGACATGGATGCCCAGAGAGGCCACTGAAAGGCAGTCTGAGAAGCTGTGGGTGTGCAAGATGGCAGAACTGTTTCTGTCATAGTTTTTGTGTGTGTGCCTGGATGGTGTGAGCCTGGGTGTTTTGATTATACAAGTGGTGAATTAATTTCTGTCACTCTTTTAGATTTTCAAATGGATATGCATTTGTTTCTCACCTGTAAAGTAGTACTGTAAATAAAACTGAGAATCATATTTTGTATCAGGCACTAGATTCAGTGGTGAATTGCTTTGCAGCTTGGCTGTTGTGATTTAGAAGTGAACAAACCCTCTCAAAGCGCCCAGTCCCCACTGGGAATGGTTGGCAGAAAACCAGCCTCAGAGGACACACAACGGAAGGTGCTCGTCTCTATTGGCACCTCCCCACAGGTAATCAGGGATGCATCCCAGAGCTGGAGCTTGCGATTCGGATCTGAGCCTGCTGCAAGAGGATGAATTGCAAAATATCTGATGTTTCACACAAGCAAAGTCAAAAGCACCACGCTGAGTAAATTATAAACATGCTTAAAAACACAACAGTGAGCAAAAGCAAAAACACAAACTCAAACAGTTTCCTCTCTTGAAAACCTATAGTGATTGTGAGCTCCTTATGAAAGTGAAGCTATGATTTTGCCTAAGAAAAAAGGCTTCTGTTTGAAGTTAAAACGATTACCTTTATTATTTAGGAAAAAAAATATAAACCAAACCCAAAACCGGAGAGATGTGCAGCTGAATAGCATTTCATAACATATAGGAAGTTTCCCCATTACACTTGACAGGAACAGAATATACTGGAATCAAAGGGGTATGTTAACAACTCAGCATATCTACCCCTTTGGAACTAGTATTAGTCTATCATATCACCAAAAAATAATAAATCTTTGTAAAAGGCAGCAGTTGCTTTCATACTCTGGCAGCAAAACCCATCTGGCACTATTGGAAAAGTAAAAAAGGCAACATACTCTAAATTACATTGTTAAAACACCTACAGCCTAGTTCATTTTCATATGCTATCCATATGTAAGCCCTGAGCAACAGACAGCCACTTAAGAACTCCCTTGTTCTCCGTGTGTGTGTGTGTGTGTGTGTGTGTGTGTGTGTGTGTGTGGAGGAGGGGGAGGAGAGAAGAGGGAGAGAGACAGACAAGGTGAACATGGAGACCTGTGTTCTAATTCTGATGTTTTGAAGTGGAAAATATTGCAAAACCTAACTGGTATGAAAATAATCACACTGGATAAATAAATGAATAAATATAATAGCAGGTTTTCACATATAAAAATTCCTGAAAAGTTTTTAGCTTTAGCAACCCCCTTCCACACCCACCAGAGCATATGGCCCACTGTTTGTGCAAATCAGCCGTCTTTGCTTAAAGTGGATGTTTCTATTAACACTGTGACTAATTACTGAAAACAAACATGTGTAAGTATGATCTCTGCTAACTGCCTCTGTCAACCCATCTTTTTCTTCTTGCTATTCAGTTGAAGAGATTAAGATTGCTTGCAAAAGTACAGTAGACCTTCACTTAGCCTGTTAACTGGCATGAATAAACAAAGCCCATCAACCACAACTGACGTCAGGCTTCAAAAAATGTTTTTTACATTAGTTTAAAAAAACCCACAAAAACATAAAAAGTGAAAAAATTTCAGAGAACATTAAAACACTGAACGTAAAGAGCTTGAATGTGGGACATAAGGGGCTGCTTTGGGAGGGGTATTGAGAGCACAGCTATACAAACCATGGTGCATGAGCTCACATGGGTGGCAGACGTTTTGTGCTGAGGGCAACCAGTACTGGCTCAGTGTGCAAGGCTGGACATACGTGCACACAGAAGGAGCATCCAGAGAAACTTTAATGATGTCAGTCTTTCTTGTGGTTTTCTTCCATCCAGAAATAAAACCAACAAAAAGAGCAACAAAAAGTCTTAAAGCATCCATTTGGTCTTTGTAGGATACAAAGAGGAAAAGATGCAAGCAGAGTTTTCTTCCAAGTGCTCTACAAAAGCTGCTACAACAGCATCACAGAGTGGGGGACGGGAACCCACATGGCTTCTTGTTGCCTGCTTGGGAGTGGAGAAGACTGGAGAGACCCAGGCTGCTTCAGAGCATGTCTTCCTTATCAGAGTCAAAATATAGGGGAATAAACCGTCTTTATGGTACAGCTTGAATGTGTGTGCTGTCCCCAGCCCCCGTGTCTGGGATGGCTGTGGCCCTGTAGAAGCTGTTGGGCTCTGAGCAGCCACAGCCAGTGGTAAAACCTGGTCTCAGTACACTTTGTTCTCACACACACTGTCCCTGAGAGGAACCAGCTCTATGGGATGGAGAGAGAACTCGTCACCATCTTTACACAGCCATGCTGCCTGTCTAACGTGAGCTGTGGGACAGGGTCTCAGTGCATTTTACCTCAAGTTGTACATAATGTAAAAACAAATTACATGCTAGAAAATTGCACAAGTCTACATCTGCTGCTTTTTCCAAGCTCATAGTGTGGTTGGGAGCCAATTCCCTGTCATTTCTCATCTCTTGCACTTTACACAGGGTGTTTCCTTTATAAAACAACTTGCCTTTGGGTTTAATGATTTCTAAGGAAACATAACTCTGTCAGTGCGCTGCAGTGTTTAATTCCTCCTTTGCTGTTAGTGTCTGCCTGGTGCAGCCCAGGGACGCCAGTGTGCTCACTGAACTGTGCATGCACTTCGTGTGCTCTTGGGCTCATGCCCATGCCTAGAAGCTGGTGTTTGATGTAGGCTGAACAAGATGGCCTTAGCCTTCAAAGCCAGCATGTTTACATTCCTCTGCTCTATCTTGCCTCTTTTTTTCAAGTACCCTCAAGATAGGTGTCCTGCTGCTAGAATAAATACCTTTTGCACTGCCCTTTTCTCTGGTGGCCTCAACACGCTTTTGCAGAGGTTAACTCATTTTTATCATGAAGAAATGGCAGCACAGTGCTCAGACCTGCAGGACAAAGCAAGGGCAGAAACAGCAAGGAAAAAACACAGGTGTCCTCTCACCCAGCCCTATGCAGCCCAGCCTGGTTCAGAGCCACTTAGTGAGCCTTAACAGCTTGGCTTTCCTTCCAGCCACCCTCACCTTAGTGGCTCCTTCTCTCCCTCCCAAACAAAGCTTCCTGGTGCAGTGGGCTGGGGGAGGCAGAAAACAAGGACAGCAGAGCAAGGGGTGTAGAGAAATAAAATCCTTAACTATTCCATCCTTAACTGTTCACTGTAATGCTATGTGGGTTGAAGCAACCAGGACAGATGTGCTGATCTGGAGGTGACTGGGTCAGACAGCAAGGTCCTGTGAACCAGACTGGTGAAGAGAAGACATGGGAAGGAGTGGGGGGAAACCCTTCTGAGAGCAGGAAGTGAACAGGATCGGTGTTCAGCTGGCTCTGTCTTCCATCACAGGGCATTTCTTTGGCTGTAGGAGGGGAACAGCAAAATCCACTGCCACTGGTGACCCATGGTCTCTCTCTGCCTGAGGCAGCAGCTGCATGTCAGGGACAAGGGCTTGGGCTTGGGGCAACGGGGAGAGTGTCTCTGGTTCTTCTTGAGCT